>CACVCL010028483.1:0-101312 GCA_902729485.2 Mus minutoides
AAGGATTTTGCTTCCAAATAAATACATTTTCTGGTATAAGTGGTGAGGACTTTAACACAACAGCTTTTGAGGAAATTCAATTCAGTAAAAATGCATTAAAAGTCTGCCACTAGTAAATGCCAAGAGACAAGATAATTAATAAACACCTAGATCATTCCCATAAATCCACTTTTGTGAACAACTGTGTAAATTCTGAAGGAAGACTGCAGACCTAGAAGAACACGTGAGGATTTTTATTTTCACAAAGTGATTCCTGCCTTCAAGTAGCCCACCAGGTAAACTCCTTGGCTTTTCAAATGACCCAATCCCAAGTAAAAGCTACCACAGGAAAAAAAAATATGGGTGGCTGCTTGTTGTGGTTGTAGCTTTAATTGTCAACTTGACCCCCCCCCCCCAGCAATCCCTGGAAAGAGAGTTTCAAGAAGGGTTTATCTAGAATGTGTTGTTCTGTGGATACGTCTGTGAAGGTCTGTCTTAATTAAGTTAATTGATTTGGGAAGACATAGTCCTCATGGGCAGCATTATTCCTTAGGTAGGAGGTCCTTAGCTAACTATCTGAGTTGACAAATCTAGTTGAGCGCAAGCAAACCAACAAGCAAACAAGTATGCATGCCTCCACTTCTCCCTGTCCTTAACTGTGGATGTGATGGGAATAACTAACTCTCAAGTTTCTGCTGCCTTGACTTCTCTGCTATTGTGCCCTCTAACTTGGATTTGTAAGTTGAAATAAAGCCTTTGTCCCCAAAGTAGCTTTCAGTTAAGGTATGAAATAGTTTATGTTATAGAAATGAAGCGAGAACATTGTTTACTGGAATCATCTAGATGGCTTTCAAAACACTGTTGTCTGTATCCCACCTTCACAAGCCTTAACTTAGACTCTCTTAGACGCTAGCCTGCTCTCAAGGTTGAGAACTAATGGCATAGATGGAAGCATTTCAATTATAAGGAAGACAGTGGACATAAGCAGTGGTAATATTGAACACAAGGACAGACTGCTTCCCCAGGTTTTACAGACTGTGTAGCAGACTGAGGCTACCATGAGAACATACGGTGCAGGTAGCATATCTTGCAGCAGCCTCCTCACAGCCCCTTGACAGCATACCTGTTTATTTTCCCTCTTAATTATATCAGTCTTTACACTGTATCTGTGGTATCTGTTCTTGGTTGCCGGTGAAATGAGAATTTCATTTCTCCTTAATAAATAAATGTTTCATCATAACACGTTACTTCACCTGAAAGTCCATTTTCCCAACTCCCAGGATTAGTTAGCTCTGCTTGTTTTCAGAGACATGGCGTCACTCTAGGTGGCTTGGCTAATAAATAGGTGTATATATATATATACATTGGTGGTGGTAGTGGGGATTGAACCCAGGGCCTCTGGAAGGTGCTGCACAAGGATTTTTCTCCAGCTTGGAATTCCTGTGCAGCCTAAGGGAGGCTGGAAGTTTGGGGTATTTTGCCTCATCCTATCACATTCTAGTATGACATGCCTAAATGACCACACCTGGCTCTCCGTTAGCTTTTTATTAATCTGAAAGTTTTGGTATATGAGCCCCTCCCTCCAATTTTCAAATGTTCTGCCTTATTATAGTCCTACTAATCTTTTCAATAGAATGTAGTTACCTTTTAAAAGTTACCCTGAAAACTTTTTTGTTTAACTAGTACATGTAGACCATTCATGTTTAATAAAATTATGTGTAATATATTTATGTATATAAATGGCATTTGTTTATATATTATATAAATATTGTATATTATGTAAATATATATTGGTGGCACAAATACTTAACAACTGCTAGGGGTCCTTTGCAGGGGTTGGAGTTCCACAATTAAACATGAGAGGGTAATTTCTAGGAATTCACATATTCTGAACACCGATTCATTTATCACTGTTCTTGGGGGAGGGGAATCAGGTCATCAGCTTAGGTCCCATACCTACAAGGCCCAGGAAACCTCTGGGCAAAGAAGAAACAAAGACATGACTTCAGGGACATCAGTATAGCAAACCAAGAAACAGGACAGCATTCAATAGCCATGCCCAATGGTAGAGTGGAAGCAATGGGACAGACAGTGGACACCCTCTTCTTTCCTTTTCTTTTTATTTTATTTTATTAGATATTTTCTTCTTTTACATTTCAAATGCTATCCTGAAAGTTCCCTCTACCCTCTCCCCACCCTGCTCCCCTACCCACCCACTCCCACTTCTTGGCCCTGGCGTTCCCCTGTATTGGGGCATATAAAGTTTGCAATACCAAGAGGCCTCTCTTCCCAATGATGGCCGACTAGGTCATCTTCTGCTACATATGCAGCTAGAAACAAGAGCTCTGGGGGTACTGGTTAGTTCATGTTGTTCCACTTATAGGGTTGCAGACCCCTTCAGCTCCTGGGGTACTTTATCTAGCTTTTCCTTTGGGGGCCCTGTGTTCCATCATATAAATGATTATGAGCATCCACTTCTGTATTTGCCAGGTAGTTGCATAGTCTCATATGAGACAGTTATATCAGGATCCCTTCAGCAAACTCTTGCTGTCATATGCAATAGTGTCTGGGCTTGGTGACTGATTATGGTAGGGATCCCCTGGTGGGGTTGTCTCTGGATAGTCCATCCTTTTGTCTTAGCTCCAAACTTTGTCTCTGTAACTCCTTTCATGGGTATTTTGTTCCCTATTCTAAGGAGGAATGAAGTGTCCACACGCTGGTCTTCTTTTTCTTGATTTTCTTATGTTTTGCAAATTGTATCTTGGGTATTCTAACATTCTGTACTAATATCCACTTATCAGTGAGTGCATATCTAGTGACTTATTTTGTGATTGGGTTACCTCACTAAGGATGATATCCTCCAGATACATCCATTTGCCCAGGAATTTCATAAATTCATTGTTTTTTGTTTTGTATTGTTTTTTTAAATTATTTATTTATTATATGTAAGTACACTGTAGCTGTCTTCAGACACTCCAGAAGAGGGCATCAGATTTCATTACGGATGGTTGTGAGCCACCATGTAGTTGCTTGGATTTGAACTCGGGACCTTCAGAAGAGCAGTAGGCGCTCTTAATCACTGAGCCATCTCGCCAGCCCAAATTCATTGTTTTTAATAGCTGAGTAGTACTCCATTGTGTAAATGTACTACATTTTCTGTATCCATTCTTCTGTTTAGGGACATCTGGGTTCTTTCCAGCTTCTGGCTATTATAAATAAGTCTGCTATGAACATAGTGGAACATGTGTCCTTTTTACCAGTTGGAACATCTTCTGAGTATATGCCCAAGAGAAGTATTGCTGGATCTTCCGGTAGTACTATGTCCAATTGTCTGAGGAACTTCCAGACTGATTTCCAGAGTGGTTGTACCAGCTTGCAATCCCACCAGCAATGGAGGAGTGTTCCTCTTTCTCCACATCCTCGCCATCATCTGCTGTCATCTGAGTTTTTGATCTTAGCCATTCTGACTGGAGTGAGGTGGAATCTCAAGGTTGTTTTGATTTGCATTTCCCTGATGATTAAGGATGTTGAACATTTTTTCTGGTGCTTCTCTGCCATTCGGTATTCCTCACTTGAGAATTCTTTGCTTAGCTCTGTACCCCATTTTTTATGGGGTTATTTGAATTTCTGGAGTCCAGCTTCTTGAGTTCTTTGTATATATTGAATATTAGTCCCCTATCAGATTTAGGATTGTTAAAAATCTTTTCCCAATCTGTTGGTGGCCTTTTTGTCTTCTTGACAGTGTCTTTTGCCTTACAGAAGCTTTGCAGTTTCATGAGGTCCCATTTGTCAATTCTTGATCTTACAGCACAAGCCATTGCTGTTCTGTTTAGGATTTTTTTCCCCAGTGCCCATATCTTCGAGGCTTTTCCCCAATTTCTCCTCTATAAATTTCAGTGTCTCTGGTTTTATGTGGAGGTCTTTGATCCACTTAGACTTGACCTTTGTACAAGGAGATAAGAATGGATCGATTCTCGTTCTTCTACATGATAATCGCCAGTTGTGCCAGCACCATTTGTTGAATATGCTTTTTTTCCCCCCCGCACTGGATGGTTTTAGCTCCCTTGTTAAAGATCAAGTGACCATAAGTGTGTGGATTCATTTCTAGATCTCTGATTCTATTGATCTACCTGTCTGTTGCTGTACCAGTACCATGCAGTTTTTATCACAACTGCTCTGTAGTACAGCTTGAGGTCAGGGATAGTGATTCCACCAGAGGTTCTTTTATTGTTGAGAATAGTTTTTGCTATCCTAGGTTTTTTATTATTCCAGATGAATTTGCAAATTGCCCTTTCTAACTCAGTGAAGAATTGAGTTGGTATTTTGATGGGGATTGCATTGAATCTGTAGATTGCTTTCGGCAGGATAGCCATTTTGACTATATTAATCCTGCCAATCCATGAGCATGGGAGATCCTTCCATCTTCTGAGATCTTCAATTTCTTTCTTCAGAGACTTGAAGTTCTTGCTATAAAGATCTTTCACTTCCTTAGTTAGAGTCACACCAAGGTATTTTATATGGTTTGTGACTATTGTGAAGAGTGTTGTTTCCCTAATTTCTTTCTCATCCTGTTTATCCTTTGTGTAGAGAAAGGCCACTTATTTGTTTGAGTTAATTGTATATCCAGCTACTGCACTGAAGTTCTTTATCAGGTTTAGGAGTTCTCTGGTAGAATTTCTAGGGTCACTTACATAATCTATCATATCATCTGCAAAGAGTGATATTTACTTCTTCCTTTCCAATTTGTATCCCCTTGATCTCCTTTTGTTGTTGAATTGCTCTGGCTAGGACTTCAAGTAACTATATTGAATAGGTAGGGAGAAAGTGGGCAGCCTTTTCTAGTCCCTAATTTTAGTGGGATTGCTTCGAGTTTCTCTCCATTCAGTTTGATGTTGGCTACTGGTTTGCTGTAGATTGCTTTTATTATGTTTAGAAATGGGCCTTGAGTTCCTGATCTTTCCATGACTTTTTATCATGAAGGTCATGAAGGAGTGTTGGATTTTGTCAAATGTTTTCTCAGCATCTAACGAGATGATCATGTAATTTTTGTCTTTGAGTTTGTTTATATAGTGGATTATGTTGATGGATTTCTGTATATTAAACCATCCCTGCATTCCTGGGATGAAGTCTACTTGGTCATGATGGATGATTGTTTTAATGTGTTCTTGGATTCGGTTTGCGAGGATTTTATTGAGTATTTTTGCATCGATATTCATGAGAGAAATTGGTCTGAAGTTCTCTTTCTTTGTTGGATCTTTGTGTAGTTTAGGTATCAGAGTAATTGTGGCTTCATAGAATGAACTGGGTAGAGTACCTTCTGTTTCTATTTTGTGGAATAGTTTGAGGAGAGTTGGAACTGGGTCTTCTTTGAAGGTCTGATGGAACTCTGCACTAAACCCATCTGGTCCTGGGCTTATTTTGGTTGGGAGACTATTAATGACTGCTTCAATTCCTTTAGGGGAAATGGAATTGTTAAAATTGATAATCTGATCCTGATTTAAGTTTGGTACCTGGTATCTGTCTAGGAAGTTGTCCATTTCATCCAGGTTTTCCAGTTTTGTTGAGTATAGCCTTTTGTAGTAGGATTTGATGATGTTTTGGATTTCCTTAGGATCTGTTGTTATGTCTCCCTTTTCATTTCTGATTTTGTTAATTAGAATACTGTCCCTGTGCCCTGTAGTTAGTCTCGCTAAGGGTTTATTTATCTTGTTGATTTGCTCAAAGAACCAGCTCTGGTTTGGTTGAATCTTTGAATAGTTCTTTTTGTTTCCACTTAGTTGATTTCAGCCCTGAGTTTGATTATTTCCTGCTGTCTACTCCTCTTGGGTGAATTTGCTTCCTTTCTTTTTAGAGCTTCTAGGTGTGCTGTCAGACTGCTAGTGTATGCTCTCTCTAGTTTGTTTTTGTGGGGGCTTTTTGTTTGTTTGGTTGGTTGGTTTGTTTTTTTTTTTTTTTGGAAGGCACTCAGGGCTATGAGTTTTCCTCTTAGGACTGCCTTCAGTCTGTCCCATAAGTTTGGGTATGTTGAGGCTTCATTTTCATTAAACTCTAAAAAGTCTTTGATTTCTTTCTTTATTTCATCCTTGACCAAGGAATCGTTGAGTAGAGTGTTGTTCAGTTTCCACGTGAATGTTGGCTTTCTATTATTTATGCTGTTATTGAAGATCAGCCTTAGTCCGTGGTGATCTGATAGAATGCATGGGATAATTTCAATACTTTTGTATCTGTTGAGGCCTGCTTTGCAACCAATTATATGGTCAATTTTGGAGGAGGTACCATGAGGTGCTGAGAAGAAGGTATATCCTTTTGCTTTAGGATAAAATGTTCTGTAGATATCTATTAAATCCATTTGTTTAATAACTTCTGTTAGTGTCCATGATTCTTATATGTTCACGGGCATATCTTTCTTTTTGTATGGGAAGTTTTCTTCTATAATTTTGTTGAAGATATTTGCTAGCCCTTTAAGTTGAATATCTTCTTTCTCATCTACTCCTATTATCTGTAGGTTTGGTCTTTTTCTTTCCTAGAGTTTCTATCTCCCTTTGGGTTTTCTTCATTGTTTCTACTTCCTTTTTTAGATCTTGGATGGTTTTGTTCAATTCCATCACCTGTTTGGTTATGTTTTCCTGTAATTCTTTAAGGGATTTTTGTGTTTCTTCTGCCTGTTTAGCAGTTTTGCCTGTAGATTTTTAAGGACTTCTATCTGTTTAGCAGTGTTCTCCTGTGATTCCTTGAGGGATTTTTGTGTTTCCTCTTTAAGGGCATCTCCAAGTTGTGGGCATGGTGGTACACGCCTTTAATCCCAGCACTCGGGAGGCAGAGGCAGGCGGATTTCTGAGTTTGAGGCCAGCCTGGTCTGCAAAGTGAGTTCCATGACAGCCAGGGCTATACAGAGAAACCCTGTCTCAAAAAGCCAAAAAAAAAAAAAANAAAAAAAAAAAAAAAAAAAAAAAAAAAAAAAAAAAAAAAGAGCATCTCCTTGTTTAGTAGTATTCTCCTATAATTCCTTGAGGGATTTTTGTACTTCCTTTTTAAGGGCTTCTATCTGTTTAGTAGAGTTCTCCTTCATTTCTTTAAGAGAGTTATTAATGTCCTTCTTAAATTCTTCTACTATCATTATGAGATATGATTTTAAATCTGCATCTTGCTTTTCGGGCATGTTGGGGCATCCAGGACTCGTTGTGGTGGGCGTACTGGGTTCTGATGATGCCCAGTGTTCTTGGTTTCTGTTAGTAAGATTCTTACATTTGCCTTTCGCCATCTGGAAATCTCTAATGTTAGTGCTCAAGCTGTCTCTGGTTGGAGCTTGCTCCTCCTGTGATTCTGTTAGCCTCTGTCAGCACTCCTGGGAGTCCAACTCTCACCTGAGTTCCAGTGTTCAGAGCACTCTCTGCAGGCAAGCTCTTCTCTTGCAGGACAAGTATCCAGCAGTCTGGAGTTCTGATCCACCTCCTGACTTCTGGGGTCAGAACCCTTCCTGAAGGCCAACTCTCCTCTGGTAAGGAATGTTCCCAGGGGTCTGGGTCTCAGCTCCGCCTCCTGGCTGAGGATGAAGGCTGGATGGGTGTAGAGAGCCACGCCTGAGCTGCTTCTGCCGCCATTCCAAGATGGCGCCGACATCCTGTCACCACCCCCAGCCTGGGACAAGCAAACAAGTTCAGTGTGCATGCGCTTGTTACAAAGCCACCTAAGTCACCGCCCATCCCGGGACGTAACTTGAGGTAATGGGCAGTCAGCCAATCCTGACAACACACGTCTCACTGAGGTGTATATAAGTGGGATCCATCTTGGGCTCACCCTCTTCCTCAGCATGATGTAATAAAAGTATGCTTGCAGAAGGATTCTGGTGTCCACGTCCGTTCTTGCTGGCGAGGCGGTAGCATGGGCATTTACAGATGGGACCTGACCAAGAAGCTCTGTTGCTTCTATAGCCCATGTGCTCTCAGGTGATCAGGAGGTCCTGGGTGTGCTAGGGGTCCCATGATCCTGAGGTCCTGCGGCGTGGAGAGCACTCTGCAGGCCCCAGAAGCCTTCGCTGGGCTCAGAAGGAGGATGGCAGGGTGGGGGGTGGTGACTGGGCTGCTCTTCTTTCCTTTTCACTTCTCTGTGCAGTTTATCTTTTTCTGGGACAATTTTCCTTTGGCCTAAATACCTAAGAGTTTCGCTTAGTGAGGATCAGCTCTTTGTGTTTTTATTTGTTTATCATTCATGTAAGTTATTTCCCCAGAGGAAGAATTAAAGGCTGGGAACTAATTTTCTTCACTGTCCTGAAGGCATCCTCACCATGGCTCTCTGAAAGCCATCACTGAAATTACAATGAGATAAATTTACCTTCCTAACTCTGCTTATTCTCAAGGTGCTTTTCTTTTTCTTCCTATAGTTACATGGACATGTCTGGGTGTAGAATTCTTTTTCCTAGTCTGGGATAAAGCGTGTTGAGCCTCTAGCTGGCATGTTATGCTGGAGGAATCATTCTTTGCACTCCTGCCTCTGGTCCATTCTTTTATTCTTTCAGTTCTCTTTTGACACTATAATTAAATGAACACTTTAGTGTGTCCTGAGACCTAGCCCACTCTAATGCATTTCTAATGCTCTCCATTCTCTCTGCCTTCTTCAGGACAATTCATTAAATTCCATGAATGCTTTTCCAACTGTGTCTAATGTGCTGTTCAACACAACACATTCAATTATTTGGCTATTACAGTTTTCCATTTCTAGAACATTGTTTATTTAATTTTTTATTATATAATATGTCTTAGTCATATTTTCCCTTCCCCAACACCTTCCAGGTCCCCCTTTACTAGCCATCTAAATTTGTATTCTTTTTTCTCTTAAAAGATAAAACCAAACTAATTAACAACAACAGCAGCAGCACATATAAAAATGACACACACACACCCACCACCATCACCACCAATAACAACAAATCAAACCAAACCAAGCAAGCAATAAAAAACATGGAGTCAATTTTGTGTTGGTTAACTATTACTTAGCATGCAGCCTGACCTGTGGTATGCTTGATACTACTCAGTATCATTCCATTGAATTAAACAGACTTTTCTTCTCCCAACAGCTATCAATTGCAAATATGTTCTTGATTAGGGCTGGGACTTTATGCCCACTTCCCCTTCTCTGTTTTAAGGCCAGCTCCATGACATGGAATCTGTACCCTGACATTATTAATGAGGCCAAAAATCTGAAAATAGGTAGACAGGTGATGGATCCTAGGGGATAATGTGGTCCAATCATTCTGCTAATTGAACATTGCAATTAAACAACTCCTAATGACATATTGTTCTACTCATGGACCAGTGCATCACTCTATCCTCATCAGAGAAGCTCCTTCTTGCAGTAAATGGTAATTAACACAGGGAGTCACATTTAGACAATATAGAGAGAGTGAGGGACTTTGGCCTCCTCAGTCCTAAGTTGGATACAGGATATCCCTTCCCGCAAGGATTTGAGGTCTATGTGGAAGAAGAGGCTGGAAGATTTAAGAGCCAAAGTTGGTAGAGAACTTGAAGGAAAGAGCATTTTCCAGATACAACCAGCCTGATGCAGACAGGCCCTCTCAGACACTGTGAGAGCATGCACACCATCTGCACAGGTTCAAACGAGAATGCTTACTTTTGTTAGATTCCTGTTCTCTGCAACTATTTTCCAACTTGATTTTCTTTTCCTCTTGATATATACATCACTTTCTCTTTTACTAATCTGTGTCTGGCAACTGAGCCATCCAGTCTCTCTAAAGTTTAGCTCCTTCTTCATATTTCTGCTAATTCTTGGCACCAACGCTAGCTAATTCAAACCATGTGCTCTCTATTGTATAAATGTATCTCTGAAGCATAGCCTGAAAGTGTATTCTTTTATAAAGGGTTATCTTATACGTCTGGCATGCTTGTGGTGAGCAGGCATCAAGTCTAATGACTTCCTGGGCCTCACTCACTTCAATCTGTGAGGGCTCCGCTACTTTGGTTTCATGTTCACCTTGACGGTGGACTTCTATGAGGTCTTAGTTCATTGTATGTGTGTGTGGTGTGTTGAGGCATGAACCATTATACTCTCTAATACAAGTATGCCTGAAGGTTGACTTTTTTCCCGTTCCTTCCCTAGCCTATCAAAGCCATTTTCTAATCTGGGGCATGTAGCGCATAGTCAGTCTAATGATATCTGGGACAAGTGGCGCATAGTCAGTCTAAAGACATGGTGGTTTCTGTTCATCTGTTAGTGGCTTTTCCCATCACTATGACAAACAAACCTGAGAGCAGCTACTTAAGAGAGGAAACTCTAATTTTGGATTAAAGTTTCAGATGGATTTCAGCCCATCATCATGGGGAAGGTATGGCCCTAGTGTGTCCATGACGGTGGGAGCACACACATCTGATCCACAACAACAATGTTCCAAATCAGGACACAGAGAGAACTGGATAGAAGTAGAGACAGGTGTAACTTTCAAGGCCTAGCTTGATGACCTATTTCCCCCAGCTTGGCCTTACATCCCAAAGATTCGACTAACTCCCAAAAAAGTACCACCAGCTGGGGACTAAAGGTTCAACCCAATGAGCCTGAGGGGGACATTTCCCATTCAAGTAATAACAGTTCTTGTCTATTTTTCTTGACTTCCATTGTCCCATTATTCTCTCCCTGTTAATTATGAGTGTCGCGCCAACTCTCTGAAGGCTTCTATGCATTGCAATTGTTGGAAACTAGGCTCTAGTGGTGGCTCATATGATCTGGTCTATTATTGGAAATAGGAAGCCACACAATGTCTTCCTTCACTAAGAGAGCACACAGTAGATGGTTGCTTTGGCTGATCACTCCATATCCCCAACCATCTGCCATTGTTTTCCTATGTTTAACTGGAGAGGCCATTTTTTACTTGCAGAACTCTCATACCCTCTCCCCACCTCAATACCCACATCCTGCCATTTGATATGTCTATCTATCTCTATCTATCTATCTATCTATCTATCTATCTATCTATCTATCTATCTTTTTCACCAGATCTGCTTTTCCTACTTGTCCAGGTTTGAGCCATCTCTTGGTCATATAGACCTTCACACATTAGCCTGTGAATCGTTTTCCCCAGAGTCAAATAATACAGGACAGCATTTATGTGAGTCTTATCTCTCCTGTGCATACATACTTGTCATTTCTGAATTCCATCATTTCCTCTCCAGCTCAACACACATCCTACACAGATTTCTGGAAAAATCTGATAACCAGGGCTTTTAGTTCTGCTGTGGTTAGAGGGAATTTTCTGAATGCTTAGCCTGCTGTGTTACTGGGATGGATCCTGTTCTTTCTGCTAGCCTTTTATACTGTGGATAGGCTACTCTCACATGCAGAGTTTATGAAAACTTTGGCAGCCCTTGGCTGCAGTATTGTTATCTCCACCTTGCCTCTAAGAAACAGAGAACAAAAGAAAGCAAATACAGACAGAATAGGGTCACAGCTCCACAACCAGAATCCATGCCTTTCATCCCAAGCCTTATTTCTTAGACATCACAGTTGCTTCCTGTGTATTTATGTCATTAATCATTTCTATTACAAGGGCACCTAAGACTCTGTGGAAATAATTTAGCACAGGGATGTACACATGGCACCTGAAAGTAGCCACAGGCACCAGGCAGGCAGGTGTGGAGGTGTCTTTGTCAGCTTTCTCATATACACTTCTCAGATGGATTTTGTATCTCAGGTCTGCTTACCGCACAATTTTGGTGCCATTTCTCACAACTTGCATGTCCACCATGCAGCCTCCAGTAACATAAGCAGCCAGGTTCAGCTCAGAGAACTCAGCCTGCAAAAGAAAGCAAAACAAATTAGAAGGCATCAAACACCAGCAGTGTAGGATATGTTTGCTGTATGCTTCTGTGTATTTTTCAGTGCATAATTGGGCCCCATCTCAAACTTAGAAACAGAGTATTTATCTTCCTCTTCAAAAGGAAGCTGAGGTGCAGAAAGGCAGGCGACATGCTCAGGATCACATGGTGAACACCTCCTAGTGGAACCCATGAGTCTCTGATTCAATGGTCCACTCTCGTGACCACACTTCTCCTGCCTCCTTGGAAGCTGAAGAAGCCACTTTCACTGTTGGTAGAAGATGCCAAATGTTAACAGGCTGATTTCCCTGCTGTTAGCCTTGGGCTGTGCAGTTCATCAGGCTCATACCTCTCTTTACACGGCTTTGGTAACAGGACGCCCCTCAAATGATCTGCTCGATATCCCATTCTTAGTAATGGCCCCTCCCTCTTTACACACATACAGCTGCAGGGAAGCACCGTGCCTGTGTTGATGGGCAGGCATCTGATGCAAAGTGATGGAATGATAGCTTTACCTGAGAAGTTAAAACAAGACATGCAGCTTGTTTGTGGGCAGCTGTTTCTTTTTTTTTGTTTTGTTTTCTGTTTTGTTCCTTGATATAGGGTTGTATATAATGAACGTAGGCTTACCTCGAGCTCTCTATACAGCAGGTGACTCTGAGTTGCTGATCCTCCTTTCGCTACCTTTTAAGTCTCAAGATGACAGATTATACACTACAATCATTTTATTCACTGCTAGAAATGGAATCCATGGCTTGTGCATACTAAGCAGGCACTCTAACACCTGAGCTAGATCCCCAGCCCATAAGTGGTTTATATCTTTAATGCACAAGCCTGGATTCTACGTGAATCATATTTATTGATAGCTGTATTAGGGGAGTATGGAAAACCTGAATGGAGGAAGCTGAAGACCAGAAGAGGGAAGCAGAGAAGATGGAGAGTATGAGCTATCACAGTCACCAAGAGAGGGAGAGAGGGAGAGGAGCAAGAGATGGAGGACAGACACTCTTGATGTTCCTGTCATTTGATTTAGGTGTGTGCCTTTGTGTTTTATAATTGGTTAAGGCATTTGTGAAATCCTACTACTTTCAATCAGAGATATGTGGAATAGCAAGTATCTCTGGTCACACTGTATGCTTCCTGGAGATAGAAACATGTTCTTAAAACTACTTATTTAAGATTCCTAGAACGCTATAATAAGGATCTTCTGCTGGGTGGCATCAGTTCAGGAACTTAGTTCTGGGATAAAAGTTCAAAGTCAAGGTGCTGGTAGGATTGATTTCTTTCGAAAACTGGAAAGGGTTGAGTCTACTCTAGACCCCTTTCTTGGCTTGAAGAGCACCATTTTTCTGCCTAACTCTCTTCACATCACCTTCTCACTGTTTGTCCTATATCCAACGTCCTTGTTTTGATGAGGACATCAGACCTATAGCTACATCTCACTCTGATGTTTTGGTTTTGCTTGATGACCTCTTTTAAGGTTAACCTCTCCAACTAAGATCACATTCCAAGTTACTGGGAGTTGGATTTCAAATGGATTTTTTTTTAAAAAAAAAAAGTGTAACTGTGTTTATCTATTCTTGTACAATATCATATATGGAGTGAGTAGATGGTTTAGCGCTTAGAGTGATAGTGCTTTTGAAGAGGACCTGAGTTTGATTCCAATAGCCCACTTCAGGAGGGTTACAATCACCTGTACCTCTAGCTCTAGGAGATCCAATGCCATACATTTATATACATGCTAATAATTAAAAATAATAAAATATAATTTAAAAGAGAATGTTGCACATGTACACAATGTATTTTGACCATATTCACCTCTTCTAAGTTCTCTTAGACTCCCAATACATGCCCCTTTCAACCTCATATCCTCTTCATTTTTTAAAAAAGATTTATTTATTATATGTAAGTACACTGTAGCTGTTTCAGACATTACTATCTGAAGAGGGTGTCAGATCTCATTACGGATGGTTGTTAGTCACCATGTGGTTGCTGGGATTTGAACTCAGGACCTTTGGAAGAACAGTTAGTGCTCTTAACCCCTGAGCCATCTCACCAGCCCTCCTCTTTTTTTTTTTGACAGGGTTTCTCTGTATAGCCCTGGCTGTCCTGGAACTCACTTTGTTCGAGGCTGGCCTTGAACTCAGAAATCTGCCTGCCTCTGCTTACCAAGTGCTGGGGTTAAAGGCATGCGCCACCATGCCTGGCCCTTCTCTTCATTTTTTTTTTTAAAAATTATAATCCTTTGTGTCTAATTAGAACTGTCCATACACACACAGGTATAGGAGCAGTCACTGGGAAACAGACAACCAACCATGGGCCACATTCAAAAGGAAACTCTCTCTTCCTCAGCAGCCATCAACTGCCAACAGCTCTCTTCCCTCTGTGGTCCCCACGAATCCCTTCCTCATTCATTCTGTCATGTTGATTGGCTTGATCTTGTGTAGTTTTTGTGCAGGCAGCCACAGCTCCTGTGTGTTCATGAGTAGCATGGCCCTGCCATGTCCAGAAATATGTTTGCAGCAGAATCAGTCTTAAAAATCTTCCCAGCCACACTCCCATGTTTACCTCAGGGAACTGTCCCATTTGGAGTTGGCTACTTCACAGTCACTTATTCTCTGGAATTTGACTAACTGTGAGTCTCTGTGTTAAACTCTGTCCACTGTAATAAGGATCATATCTAATGAGGGGTGAAAGCTGCAGTCAACTATGGATATAAGGTTAACTCTTTAGAAGGCAGGCAGTTTGATGTAATTTTCATTGAGCAGAATAATAGAAGTACGGTTTCCCTTATGATATATAAACTTCCCAGCCACAAACAATACAGACATCTCAATTGCCATTACTCTTGGTCACCGACTTGAACTTGGTGATAAGAACTCATTGCTGGAGACACTACACACTTGGATCACAGAACAGGAGAAATCAAGCAGATACCAATCTAGAAGCTTTCTTCCTATTGAAGAGTTTTCATCATGTAAGAAGTGTATACAGGCTGTTGAAGGAGAGAGAAAAGTCACCAAAAGTCACACCCTGTCAAAGCTGTGAACTCTGTGAGCTTTTATACCAACTGGCTTGGAAAGATATGCCCATCGATGCACTAGTGGTATGAAAGCTATGTGCGTAACCAACTGCTTTCTGTTTGTGTTTAAGGCCACTACTCAGAAAGGAACTTATACCTGATATTGAAATCTTACCAAGAATCCATGGCTTTTATTTGGCTGTAGGGAATCAAATTAACTGTTCACATATATACAGTGTTCACTGTGTGCAAGGTTTTGATCTAAGCATTTCACACACATAAATCTACCTGTCCAGATAAAAAGAGACAGAGAGATTAGATATGCAGGATGTCACCCAATGGGTAGCAGAGCTCAGGAGTCAGCCCCAGGAAGTGTGCTCTAAGGGACTGTGCATCTGACCATTTACCCTCCATTGTCTCTCCCTGAGACTACATGAGGCACCATTAATGCTTGAATATTGTGGGAACTGTGGTGTTTTGAATGAGATTGTCACTCATAGGCTCAATATTTAAACACTTGGTCCTCAGTTGGTAGCACTGTCTGGGAGACTTAAGAGGTGTGGCCTTGGTAACCATAGTCTATCACTGCAGGTGGGTTTTGAGAGTTTAAAGCCTCATGTCATCTCCAGTTTTCTCTCTCTAATTCACGCTTTCAGTTGAGCATGTGAGCTTTTAGCTTCTTGCTCTGGCCAGCAGGCTTGCCTATTGCCATGTCTTCCTTGCATAATGGACTCTTATTCCTCTGGAACAATAAGTCACAATTAACTGTTTCTTCTACGAGCCACTTTTGGTTGTGGTGTTTTAGCACAGCAACAGAAAAGCTATTAATATTGGGTCCTAAAAACCATGTAAAAGAGAACAATTTTTTAGTAAGGAAAAATATCATTTTGGAAAGATCTAAATGTATCAATTTGATAAAATTCATGAGGAACTGTGACAAAGGGCCTGACCCTCTTTCCAGATGGTGATAAGGGAAAGTAAGAACACTTATGTCTAATTAATAACCTCTAATTAATAACCTCATTATGTTGTGGCAAGGTGAAAAGAAAAGATTGTTGCTAATGAGCCCACATTGGTAAACTGTGGTAATAACATAGCTATTATGTCTGATGCCTTCCAAATTCAGCTCAGGATTCTCAAAATACTTAATTGGCAACATCACAGAGAAATTTTAAAAAGCGAGTACATGTGTGTGGCAGAGAAAGAAGTTCAAAGGAAGTTGCAAAACAGAAGAGCTGGTCACTAGACATGTGAAGGAAAGGAATGAGCCAAGAGGGGTGTAGACCCAGAGGTTGTCTTGATGCCCAAAGGGAAAAAGAAAGTCCTGGATAGAAGCCATATTTAGGGCTTGATAGAAAAGTTAGAGGTTGGTCTTTTTCAGATTTGAATTCCTAGAGTAATTTCCAAACCACGAATTATAAACAATTCAAAATTCAAGAAGGTGAATGCCTGTGTCACAGGGCAACAAGATTCTGTTGTAGCACAGAGAGTTTAGGCAGCAAAGGAACGGAAAATGCTTGGTATTTAACTTTCTAAAAACATCTAAAACATTAACAGCAATGGAAATTAACACAGTGGTGCCCAAGCCCCCTCTCCATCAAGATGGCTCACTGGTCCCTGTCATAGGATCTTAAACAGTGGTCACCTTGAAAAAAATCTCTTTGCTCCCATAGAAACTTCAGTGGATCAGATGTTATCCCCAAGAAACATACCCAAGTCCCAGGCCCTGGTATCCTAGGGACACAAATAAAATAACTGAGAAATGAGTGCAACTTCAGTGCTGCATGCAAAGCCACAGGAGATCTCCAAAGGTCAGTGTTGTCAGTGGGCTGCTCTGGATCTTCACTAGACACATGGACTCCAGCATCTAAACATGTCCAGTCTCTTTCTCCCTCTCTCTCTGACTCTTTCTGTGCATTTCTTTCTCTGTCTCTGTCCTTATCCCTTTCTCTTTGTAATACAGCAGTTACCTGTTTTACAAAAATTTAAAGAATAACTTAAATTTTCTGCATGAATTAACATTTTAACTGAAAATTTGCCTTCAATTGTCTTTTATGTAATTATAAAAAATACTACACTTGAGGCCTTGTGGTACAAATTCATGTGTACCCAAGAAGTCACATGTATATGTAAGCTACTCAATGTACTAGCCAATGACTTTGTTAATCCTTCGGATTATCAGTTTTAATGCCTGTAAGACAGAGATAACAATCTAAATAATATCTACCCTTAAGGTTTTGTGATGGTTCAAATTTCTGAGACAATTTTAGGTGAGACACGCGCTTCTGTGAATAGCTACATTTATAATTTTTCCAGTTTTACCGTCTTAGGAAGAGTGAACAGAACACATCAAGGAGGGTAGAATTGGTGAATGGCATACATGAGGTCCCCTGAGGACCGTTGTCTACCTCTCGCCTTGCTCCTCAGTCTGGAGGAGCCTTGTGGGACTCCAAGAGTGTCTTGCCTCCCTGTGGAAACCTTCGGAGGCCCCAAAACGAACCAGTTTGGAACCCTGCACTAACACCCATCCTAGCTGGATCTGCTTGCCACCCCAACTGGATCTGATTGGGACACAGCCTGCAGAGTAGGATCCACCCATGACACAGCCTGCCGAGTGGGGTCTGCCTGAGGCACAGCTAAGAGATAGGGTACCCTGACCTCCATTGTCTGTCCCATTTCTGTTGAGCCTACTGGTTTTAGATGTGTTGTCCCATCCCCTTTATACCCCAGCCTTGTTTATTTCCTTTAAGAGCCATTGGCCACAGACTTCTGGATCCCCCCCTCCACTTTTCTTTTTCTGTGTAGCTCCACCTTTTCCTATATCCTACCAGTGGATCCTAGCCACAGTGATCTGAGTGTCAGCCTTGGAGTTCTCATCACAGTGATGGCTGATCTCAGCGTGTTCTCCTATACTTCTCTGCCTCTAGGAAACTCCCTCCAGTCAGTCACTTCAGACAATTATAAGGAAAATTACTTCCTTTCTGCAAGAACCCCAGTCCTGAAATGCCCGCTGTAGGATTTCTACAAATGGATAATGTATTTTGCCTGCTCTCATGTAAAATGGGACTAAAAATAGAGTGTAAACATATACAGACACAAACACACATATACATACATAGTATAACTTAATGATCTTTTATGGGACTAAAAATAGAGTGTAAACATATACAGACACAAACACACATATACATACATAGTATAACTTAATGATCTTTTAACATTTATTTATTTATTTATTTATTCACTTCACATCCCAACTGCTGCCTCCCACTCCCAGCTCCCCCCTCACAGATTCCCTCCTCTTGCCCCCCCTCCTCTTTACCTCTGAGAAGTTGAAGGTTCCCCTGAGTACCTCCCCCTACACCCTGGCACATGACATCTCTGTGGGGCTGAGAGTATCCACCATTTTTGAGGCCAGACAAGGCAGTTCAATTAGGGGAGCATATTCCATAGAAAGGCAACAGCTCTTGGGATAGCCCCTGCTCTAGTGTTGCGGGATCCACATAAAGATCAAGCTGCACATCTGCTACATATGTGCATGGGGCCTAAGTCCAGCCTGTGCATGCTCTTTGGTTGGTGGTTCAGTCTCTGAGAGCCCCAAAGTATGAAGGTGAGTTGACTATTGGTCTTCTTGTGGAGTTCCTATTCCTTTAAGAGCACTCAATTCTTCCCCAAACTCTTCCATAAGAATCCCTAATCCATATCCAATGTTTCCCTGCAGGTCTCTGCATCTGTTTTAGTCAACCTCTGGGTGCAGCTTCTTAAAGGACAGTCAGGTTAAGCTTTAATGACCTTTTTATAGTGAGTTTCTTCATTAATGTTAGCTCAAACCTTAGCCTAACCTAAGATTATATAGAAATTCTACAATATTTCTTACTAGAATGTACTGACTAGTTTTGTGTGTCAACTTGACAAAAGCTGGAATTATCACAGAGAAAGGAACCTCCCTTGAGGAGATGCCTCCATGTGATTTGGCTGGAAGGCATTTTCTCAACTAGTGATCAATGGTAAAAAAGGTCCATTGTGAGTGGTGCCATCCCTGGGCTGGTAGTCATGGGTTCTATAAGAAGGCAAGCTTAGCAAGCCAGGTGAAGCAAGCCAGTAAGCAGCACCCCTCCATGGCCTCTGCATCAGCTCCTGCCTCCAGGAATTCCAGTCCTGACTTCCTTTGGTGATGAACAGCAATCTGGAGGTGTAAGCTGAATAAACCCTTTCCACTCCAACTTCCTTCTTGGTCATGATGTTTTGTGCAGGAAGGCAAACTCTGACTAAGGCATAGAAGCTCTATTGTTTTATGCATCACATTTGACACTTTAATCCCCATAGAAATAAATTTTAATGCTTAAGTTTTAATGTTTCAACTCCATCTGGTTAAGCAGAATTTTGCCACCATTTGCTGAAATGACTAAATTTTGTTTTGTTTTGTTTTTCTCTGTTCAATAAGATCACCTTTGTACCTTTGCCAAACATCAAATTATTTCTTTTGTGGTACTTTATTTTCCTATCTGTGGCAATATGAAGTATGAAATTCAGGATCTTGAATATGCTAGGTTAAGTGCCCTACCACTGGACTGCATCTAGATCTCTTTTAGTTTTTAAAATTGGACATAGTACTACCGGAACATCCAGCAATACCTCTCCTGGGCATATACCCAGAAGATGTTCTAACTGGTAATAAGGACACATGTTCCACTATGTTCATAGCAGCCTTATTTATAATAGCCAGAAGCTGGAAAGAACCCAGATGTCTCTCAACAGAGGAATGGATACAGAAAATATGGTACATTTAAACAATGGAGTACTACTCAGCTATAAAAAAAAAACAGTGAATTTATGAAATTCTTGGGCAAATGGATGTATTTGGAGGATATCATCCTTAGTGAGGTAACCCAATCACAAAAGAAGTCATTAGATATGAACTCACTGATCAGCGGATATTAGCCCAGAAACTTAGAATACCCAAGATGCAACTTGCAAAACACAAGAAAATCAAGAAGAACGAAACCAAAGTATGCATACTTCATTCCTTCTTAGAACAGAGAATAAAACATCCATGAAAGGAGTTACAGATACAAAGATTAGAGCTAAGATGAAAGGGTGGACATCCAGAGACTGCCCCACCCAGGGATCCATCCTATAATCAACCACCAAACTAAGATACTATTGTATATGCCAGCAAGATTTTGCTGAAAGGACCCTGATATAACTATCTTGAGTGAGGTTATGCCAGTGCCTGGCAAATACAGAAGTGGATGCTCACAGTCATCTATTAGATGGAACACAGGGCCCCCAATGGAGGAGCTAGAGAAATTCTCCAAGGAGCTGAAGGGGTCTACAACCCTTTAGGTGGAACAACAATATGAACTAACCAGAACCCCCAGAGCTCGTGTCTCTAGCTGCATATGTAGCAGAAGATGGCCTAGTTGGCCATCATTGGGAAGAGAGGCCCCTTTGCTTTACAAACTTTACATGCCCCAGTACAGGGGAATGCCAGGGCCAGGAAGTGAGAGTGGAGTGGGTTGGTAGGGGAGCAGGGTGGGGTGAGGAACTTTCGGGATAGCATTTGAAATGTAAATAAAGAAAATATCTAAAAACAACAACAAAAAAAGAAATAGTGACTTGCCACTGCATATTCTAGTATGCTCTTCTTGGTATCTACCCATTATTGCAGTGAGCCCTCTCAAAGATTCAATTAACTGCTTATCAGCATCAGCTATGTTCACTCAATTCTTAGCAACCAAATGTTGTTTCTAAAGGTTAGGGGTGGTAACTAAGTGAGGGAATGAGTCTTCCCATTACTGAGTCATACTATTTACTGAGGACCATTGTGTGTATCTTCTACCACTACCATGCTCACACACCCTGGAAGAAATCTCTTGGCTTTATACATGCAGTTTGAGTTCTAGCAGAGCTCCAAAAAATCATCATCTTAGCTTTCTTTCTGCCTTCCTAGAAGTATAAGCCCATGTTCTTATGATGAACTCAAGTACTTTTTATCTACTTCTTGCTAACAAGGGCACATAAAAGAGTTTGTCTCCTCCCCTCCTCTTTCTCTCTCTGTTTTCTTCTCCTTCTCCTAATGATTCTCCTTTCCTTCCCTTCCTTCCTTCCTTCCTTCCTTCCTTCCTTCCTTCCTTCCTTCCTTCCTTCCTTCCTTCCTTCTTTTCTGATGATTTCTTTTTATTTTTTAAAATGTGTGTTGGTGTTTTGCCTGCATGTATGTCTGTATGAGGGTGCTGGATGCCCTAGAACTGGAGTTGCAAACAGTTGTGAGCTGCCATGTGGGTACTGGGAATTCAAGAACAGCTAGTGCTCTTAACCTTTGAGCCATCTTTCTAGCCCCTCCTTTATTTTCTTAAAGTTTATTTTATTATTGACTTTTATGTCTCTCTCTGGGTATGTTTGTTCACGTCTGTGCCGGTGCCTGAAGAGATTAAAAAAAAAATCCCCTGAAATTGGAGTTACAAAAGGTTGTGAATGTGTATGCTGGCCTCTGAATGCAAGCATTCATACTTGCTGAGCCAATCCTCCAGTCCCTCCTAGTAAGTATGTTACTTTGGAAAATGTTCAGAACTGTTGGAACTCTTATCTTAGGAGGGAAAACAACTGTATGACACATTCCTAAGATATGACCTGGAGACATCATTAAAAAAGGTAGGTGCTAATTCTTTGATCTGAAGGTGGGTTGTATAAAGCATAAACAGGTCTGCGCATATTTTGTTATTCTTTTTTAAAGCCGCAGGCAGAGCTTTCCACCATTGATGCCAATGACACCCGGGCTTTCTTTCTTGACATTTGCATGAAGAAAGGGAGAAAAGGTGGAGAGAGATCAGCCTTGAGCTTTGGATTAGAGCTGAAGACTAAAATTTGACATTGACCTTAGGCTATGGTCTCATTCTCTCCTGGCTTTAATTTTCTTTATCTTTAATCTGGATAACTGTAATTGGAGGAGTCAATTATCTCCATAGGCGCTTTCATTTTTATATTCTTTTGCTCAACCAGAGTCATTCAGTTATCCTCCTCCCCCAATCTGTTATGCTAGCACTCCTGATGAGAACAGTACACCAAGCAAAAACATGTTTCATGGAGAATTGCTCACTGCTTTATGATCAGATTTGGCACACAGTGGGTATTCACAACCACTTCTTTAATAAACTATTAGTCTCGTAATTTGAATGTGAAAGGGGGCTGTGCTTGGTCTTGACGATCTTCTCAGAAGGACTTGGAATTCACCTGGGTGACACAGCTCCACATATGTTCCTGGGGGCATTTCCAGAGAAGATTAAACAGTAGGATAGCCAGCTTTCAAAGTGAGTCGGTTTCAATGGACAGTCCATATTCTAAGAGGTCTGAGGAGAAAGCAGTGTCAAACTCCTGCCTCCTCTTCCTAAGCAAGTACATCTATTGCTGCTGCTACCATCCTTTGTGGTCCTGATTCTTGGTTCTTCATCCTTTCAGTCAAACTCAATATCAGCAATTCTTCAGTGAGCTTCTAGGTCTCTGGTGCTGTACTGGTGATGTTGAGGCAATCATCTTTGCAGGCTGGCTATCTGTCAGCCCCTCCAGTATGCAGAAGGCCATTGTTGGGCTCCTAGGCCTACTATGTAAGCCAGTCTAATAAAAGCCTCCCTACAATAGATATACGCTCTATTGGCTCAGCTCCTCTAGAGACCCTGTCTACAGCCAATGGCTCCCACATCTGCTAAGTAACTTGCCTTTAGGAACCACATGGCCAGAGGTTATGGATCCCAGTGATCAGTAAAGTATTTCTGACAGATAGTAGGGGAAAGCTCAAGAACTGTCAATAAAGAAAAACCTAAGTGAAGACATGGGACAATGGGACAGTGGAATGATGAATTGTCACCTGTTGTATAGACACTGGGCCCATGGGTAAATGCAGCAGAAGACAGAGTTAGAACATAGGAGTGGGGTTCAGTTCCTAAAGCTTTGGGACTCCTGGAGAAGAGATATGTGTGTGCCATCCTACACTATTAATCTGCTGCATCTGGGACAGGTTACTGTTGGTCTAGGGAGTTTAGACAACACAAATTCATCTCCTTGCTCTGTAGGTCAGAAGTCTAGGTTATCTTGGCTAGTGTCTGTTCTGTGTTGCACAGAGCCAAAGTCAAGATGCAGGCCAGCCAGGCTCTGATTGGGAGACTCAGGGAAGGAGCTGCTTTCAGGATGTTGAGAGAATTCAGTTCATGATAACTGAGGTACTGAAGTGTTGACTTTGTTGATCTATGTGCTACTTAAGATGGTGTTCTCCTTGTCATACTGAATACTCTTTGTCCTCCTTGCTCTCTTATCCTTTTGAGATAAGGCCTCATACAGCCCACACTGCCCTCAAATTTGAGAGACAGCCAGGAATTACCTTGACCTGCTGGTCCTTCAGTCTCTACCCCCTAAATGTGAAATTACAGGCATTCACATCTCACACAGTTCATGGTGATAAAGGTTGAACCCAGGGATCTGTGCACATCAGCCAAGGGCTCTATCAACTGAGCCACATCCTAAACCCTGCACTCCCCATTTTGGGATGGATAGCAGAATATAAGTTTTTCCCTATCTCAGACTTTTTCTGATTTCCAATTCTAATACTTATTCTATCTCTTACCAGGGGAAGTTCTATGTTTTCAAGGGCTTATGTGGTCCTGTGGTTAGACTGGGTTAAATCTGACTCTCCGGGACACTCCATAGCTTCAGGCTCTTAACTGAACTGTGATCATGCAATCACATCTGCAATGTACCTTTTGGTAAGATTTCTACAGGTTCCAGGAATTAAGAAGAAGACACATTTAGGGGAGTTAAGCAGGAAAAGATGGTGAGAGAGTAGTGGTTTGATTTTAAGGACATTTATACAGCTCCTTGTAATATCCAGGCTCTGGTATAGATGATACATATGGCTGGAATCATATCTGCCAAGAAAGTCTCTACTATATCCTCCTAGATCAGAGGGAGTCCTTTTTGTTCCAAGAAACCACAGGGAGCGATGTATGCACCCGAGCACATGTGTGCATACATGTGCACACACAGAGGAATAGAAATCAAAAGAACTCAATTTCCTGTAAGGCCTCTGGCTATACTCTCAGGAGCACTGGCACCTGACAAGGACATCAAGCCAAGTAGATGATATGACTGAAAGCCTAGGCATTCATGTCTCCTTACTGATAATTGCATTTGTGATGATAATCATAGTGATGACAGTGTGGAAGGGGTGATTGCAGCTGAGATTATGATAATACGTTG
Source organism: Mus minutoides (assembly GCA_902729485.2). NCBI lineage: Eukaryota > Metazoa > Chordata > Mammalia > Rodentia > Muridae > Mus > Mus minutoides. The sequence goes on from CACVCL010028483.1 coordinate 24,073, forward strand.
AAGGATGTTATTAGGCCAACAGATCAATTGGAAAGAGAAGAAAATTGAGGCTTGGAACTGGATGACTGACTGGAATGTATGAAAGAGACCAAGAATGTGTGGGAACTCGAAGGTAGCAGCTATCAGCCACGAAGCCTGACTGAAGGAGGATTTCAACACAAAGAGATGTTGTCCAGAGTGCCTGAGAAAGGCACGATGTTGGCAGACAGATTGGTCTGGAATCCAAGGGCGGCCGATAAGATTCTGAAAATTCCTGTCAGTTAGTGAAGATGTATCTGGTGCAGCTTGCATCCTTGTGTCCTTACTTAGAGTATGTCCTCACACTAAGCCTTTGGTATTCATGCAGTTTGCAGGAGGAGAGACAGAGAGACATAGACAGACAGGTATAAAGGCAAATGGTTTACACTAAGTTTACAGTGTATGTGTGTGTGTGTGTGTGTGTGTGTGTGTGTGTGTGTGTGTGTAGACCTCAGGCAGTAGGGCCTTTCCCAATGCCTATTCACTGTGACACTCTGTTATACCAGCTTTCTTGTTCTGTTTACCAGCAGCAGCTACTCAGAACACCCATGACTGTGTTTGCCAGGGGATGGAGGTAGTGCTGCTGCATGTGTTCCGTCTTCTAAACTGCACCATAGGGTACATGGCTCTGACTTGTCATTAAGGTCCTTGTCCCTCTTCTGCTTTTCAGTGTTTTTTTGAAGGTGCTATCCCTGGGATCCATTCTTCTTTCCATAGCCCTGTCTTATTAGCCGTGTTTCAGCTGCAGTGCATTTTTTATTATCTTGAATTTCTGGTACCCAGGTGGCCCAGCTCTCCTCATGTCTCCTTTGATCCATGGACTCGCTGTGTCCGATGACTATTAGTTAACCAGAGATATGCACATTACGATTTGGAGTAGAGGGGCTGGAGAGATGGCTCAGTGGCCGAGCACACTTGTTAACCTTAAAGAGGTTCTGGGTTTTGTTCCCAGCACTCACATAGCGGCTTACAGTCCACCTAGAACTCCAGTTCCTGGGGATCTGATGCCCTCTTCTGACCTCCACAGTTACCCGGCACACACAAAGTGCACAGAACACATGCAAGCAAAACACCCGTGCACATGAAGTAAATAAATCTATAGAAGAATGCTGTTAAGGTAATTTGGATTACAGGGACGGTAGGACGCAATGATGCTTGGGTTTGGAGCTTGTATGGGAGCACTGAGCGCACAGGTTTCCATTGGTTGGCTCATCTCCTTGCTACTTAGGGACCTGAATAGGGTGATGGTGTTTGTCAAGAGATGATCAAGGCGTGTCTGAGTCCTCCTGTAAATTATCATCAGACTTCTATTCAAACCCCAAAGATTGATGTATTTACTCTTGGGAACAAAACTGGATATGAAATTTCTCTTATGGGAAGTAGAATTCTGTACATGAATGGACCTTCCTCCAATTCCAAAGTTCTCTCACAGCAAAGACGCTAATGGTAAGGGTAAACACTGGCAATATTAACATTAAAGTGCAAACTACAGAAGCCTGGCACGGCTCTTAATGTCCCATGGGAGTCAGTTTCCATTGTCTCCCACTATTGCTGGTGCTCTACCTCTGAGCTTCGAAGCCACTGTCCCACTGACATCCTGTCCACATCCAAGGTGAGGAGTGAGCCCTACATTATTGTCTCCCATGGAAAGTCTTCCTCTCAGTATCCTCAGGTCATTCAGGCTCCTGCTCGCTGGTGCCCCCTAGAGGTGGTCTCCATTCACAGCACCCTTCTGTACTCCACAGCCAGTTTTATGTAGCCTTTCCTGCAACACCTTTCCCACAAGACTTCAATTCTTAAGATCACTTCTATGAAATATTTAATTGTCCTATGACCAAAACAGAAACTCTACAGTGCAGAGACTGGGTCCTTTTGGTCCACTGCCCTATGCCGTGACCCAAGACTGCCTGGTGAGTGGCAGCAGTCGCTTGGTGACTGACATGGGTTGCACAGAAGGCAACTTGGCTGATCTCTGGGATGACACTGAGGAAGGCAGGGACTTTTCTCCAAGATATGACACCTGGGACCCAAACCCGTGGACACTCAGGCTTTGTCCTTGGCTGGTAGCTGCCCTGCTTTTTGCCTTTACACATCTCTCTCTAGTCTTCTAAGTCTATTCACCTGTAGCATCTATCAGCACGGCCTGTCCTGTCCGTTTCTCCATCCTGCCTCGATGCCCGCAAGCACTTGACAGAGTACCAAGGCTTGCAGCCAGGAGTGCTGTTTCCTGTCCATTTCCCAGTGCAGGCAGTAGTTTTAGTTCCCAGAGCCCAAGGACTCTATGACTTCCTCAGCTGACATCTGAGGTTGAGCTCTTTCCACCAGCTCAGGTTCATCTTGCAAACAAAAGAGGTCCTGAAAGACTGTGTCCTGGGCTCAGCTGCCTCATCCTCCAGATGAAGAGGTCCTACTTGGGACAGAACCTGGCATCTCACGAAAGCCTTACATGATTGAGCTATGGGTGCCACATAGGTCTGTGACTTTTCTGCAGTGCCCAGGCCCAGATACGTGTTGATCAAAAAAAAAACAAAAAACAAAAAAAACCATTTTGCTCACCAGAAAAGCACCCTGTGTGTAAAAGAAATGTTGATGAGAGAGAGAGAGAGAGAGAGAGAGAGAGAGAGAGAGAGAGAGAATGGGTATATGCATGCACATATGTAGTTGTGTAAATAAATAAATATGCACAAGAACAGGAAAGGTAGGAAAAGATAAATATATAAACCATGTCAAGATAATTAGTTAAGAAAACAGAAAAAAAATACTCAACATTCCTAAATACGGAAATAATGGGATATTTAAACCACAATAGACAGCAGTGATTTGCAGTTTCAATGTGGTACTCGCCCATGGTTTATTATCCCCCTTCCCTGGGATATTGCTTTAGAAGAGCTGGCCTTTCTTTGTCCATCTCTCACTGGCAAAATGAAGGCAGCAGCAGTGTTCCTTAGCATCACTGAGCCTTAAGTGAATAAAGCAGAGGCAAGCGCTGTTACATAGCTGCCACCTCTGAATCATATGGTCCCATCTTAGAAAGCAAAAGGAACTTGGGACACTCAGGAGGCTCGGAAACTTGCTGGATTCAGAAGGCCCCTCCACAAGGTCATGAACAACTGCTGAGAGGAAGGTACCTGTGGAGCTGTCTGCCACTTGGGTAGGGAGCCCGAAAGAGTCAGGTTTTGTGCATGATCTGTTGCCTGTGCTGGGGTGGGCTTTTTTAGGCATGTGCTGTTTAGTCATGTTCCAGAGGTAACCCCGATAAACTCAGTGGCTCACTGAGCTGGAGTTGGGTGAAACTCTGCTGTTATACCTCATCTGAGGGGGACAGACACTTATATGTGTCTCCCCAGGAAAAGTCCACAATAGCTGCTTAGGAGAAATACCAGGTAATGAAGGTGAAAGCTGTTAGTATCTTGTCCATCACAGTGAAATCCAGGTAATAAAAGTTGTCACAGCTGTCATTAAACCTATTTATCACAGTAATTTATTGATCTAAGAGTCAGTATCCATGTCCTCATGGGATGAGAACGCTGAAGGACAGAATGAGAAAATGACTTGGCCAAGGTCACAAAGCGAGAGGACAGAACGGTGAGAACTTGAATTTGGGGCCCTCTTACTATCTGTAGTGGCTATTCCTGGTTGTCAACTTGACTATATTTGGAATGAACTACAATCCAGAATTGGAAGGCTCACCTGCGATCTAGATCTTGAGGCTGGGAGATACAAGTTTCTGACCTGGATCTTGGCATGGAGATCTTGACACATAGTGGCTATGAATCCCAGAAGACTAAGGCAAGGAGATCTCTGAGTTCAAGGTCAGCCTGGGACAAAACAAGGCTCAGATCCAGGCGTGGTGATACCTTTAATCTGGGCCACACCTTCTGCTGGAGACCTACATAAGGACATTGGAAGAAGAAAGATTCATTCTTCTTTGGAATCTACTAGCCTTGAGGGACTGAGCAACTACTAGATCCTTGGACTTCCCATTCACAGATGACCATTGTTGGGGATTGGACTACAGGCCGTAAGTCATCGTAACAAATTCCCTTACTATATAGAGACTATCCATAAGTTCTGTGACTCTAGAGAACCCTAACCAGTACACTACCTCTTCATTACTAATTCACCACTTAACTAATTCTCACTGGATTGCTACTCTGCAGTTGTAATCAGCAAAGCTGAAGAGAGTTGGAGATCTGGAGAGTCTGACATCAGACATGACACGAAATTTAGAGTCTTCACTGCTGGTGTTAGGTCTTGCTTTGGTCCAGTGTTCCCTTATACCACGTCTCCCTTCCTCCCTTATTCTATGCCATGGTATGTTGAAGGTATGTGGCTTGCTTTTTCTTTTTACAGGGGCTACAGCCTCTTAACTGTAGAAGCCTTTTTACTTTGAAATGGTGTTGGGATGGAAAGACTACGGGGACTTCTGAAGTTGGATTAAATGCATTCTGCATTGTTATATGGCTATAAGCTTATGGGGCCAGAGAGTGCCATGTGGTGGTTTGAATAAGAATGGCCTTCATGGGTTCATACATTTGAATGCTCAGTCTTCAGGGAGTGGGACCACTGAGAAGGATTAGAAGGATTAGGAGTTCTGGTCTTGTTGGAGGATATGTGTCTCTTGGGGTGGACTTTGAGGTTTCAAAGGTCCGCACCAGGCTCAGTGCTGCTTTCTCAGCCTGAGGATCAGGATGAAGCTCACAGCTATTGGTCCAGGGCTGGCATGCTCTCTACTGCAATTGTAATGGACCAAACCTCTAAAACTATACAAGCAAACCCCCCCAAAAGACTTTCTCTTATAAAAGTTGTCTTTGTCATGATGTCTCTTCACAGCAACAGTACAGTGATTAAGACATCTGCTGAGAACAGAACTGGTCACAGGACTGACTGGTCATAGGACAGTCATAACTCCTGTCCTAGTAGAGAGAGATGAACCACTAACATGAATGAAGAGGAAAAGAAAACTCTGGTAATAAGACAGGGCTAGGAGGGAGGGAGTGTCATGTCCAAGTGGGGCATCACTGGCATTTGACCAGTGAGAGGAGCAAGGTGGGGAATGAACTACATTGATGGGGAGTGGCTTGTCAAACAGAGGACCAGCCAGTCTAAAATCCCTGAGGCTAAAGTATATGTGGAAAATTCAAAGACAAGCAAGGAAGCCGGAAGGACCAGACCTGAGCTAGTGAGGAAGTGTGAGGAAGGGGATGTGGTCAGAGATTATGGAGCTCAGTGAGGATGTAGGATTTTATTCTGCAGGAGATGGTGCAATAGCCTGAGTCTTGCCATCCCACCTGCATCTTCTCNCTCACCTGATCTTTGACAAGGGAGCTAAAACTATCCAGTGGAAAAAAGACAGCCTTTTCAACAAATGGTGCTGGCACAACTGGCAGCTATCATGTAGAAGACTGGGAATTGATCCATTCTTATCTCCTTGTACTAAGGTCAAGTCTAAGTGGTTGAAGGACCTCCACATAAAACCAGAGACACTGAAACTTATAGAGGGTTCATACATTTCAATGCTCAGTCTTCAGGGAGTGGGACCACTGAGAAGGATTAGAAGGATTAGGAGTTCTGGTCTTGTTGGAGGATATGTGTCTCTTGGGGTAGACTTTGAGGTTTCAAAAGTCCACACCAGGCTCAGTGCTGCTTTCTCAGCCTGAGGATCAGGATGAAGCTCACAGCTATTGGTCCAGGGCTGGCATGCTCTCTACTTCAATTGTAATGGACTAAACCTCTAAAACTATACAAGCAACCCCCCCCCAAAGACTTTCTCTTATAAAAGTTGTCTTTGTCATGATGTCTCTTCACAGCAACAGTACAGTGATTAAGACATCTACTGAGAACAGAACTGGTCACAGGACAGTCATAACTCCTGTCCTAGTAGAGAGAGATGAACCACTAACATGAATGAAGAGGAAAAGAAAACTCTGGTAATAAAACAGGGCTAGGAGGGAGGGAGTATCATGTCCAAGTGGGGCATCACTGGCATTTGACCAGTGAGAGGAGCAAGGTGGGGAATGAACTACATTGATGGGGAGTGGCTTGTCAAACAGAGGACCAGCCAGTCTAAAATCCCTGAGGCTAAAGTATATGTGGAAAATTCAAAGACAAGCAAGGAAGCCGGAAGGACCAGACCTGATCTAGTGAGGAAGTGTGAGGAAGGGGATGTGGTCAGAGATTATGGAGCTCAGTGAGGATGTAGGATTTTATTCTGCAGGAGATGGTGCAATAGCCTGAGTCTTGCCATCCCGCCTGCATCTTCTCCCGGGAAGGTGACAATTCCCTTCTTCTCCCCCCCTCCGCCCCCACCACCACTGCTACACTTGGCAATGCAAAATATCAGAATTACCTTTGAAAAGACAGAACCTCTAATTTCAAAGGAATTCCATAAGGAGAAGAGCTATGTTACCCTAAACCTAGATGACCATTTGTTAGAAGGTCAGGTGGAATTCTGTAGCTAGGAACCAGTGAATCCATGAGTGACTTAATTGTGTCCTGATGGTCACTTCTGCTCATTCAGGGTTCCCAAGATAACTGTACTCATAAGGAACAGTGCTCAGCACTCAAATGGAAATATCCAGTGTCCTTTCCCTATGTCAGGTGGGAAGTTCAAGGTGGAGGGCTTTTGACAATGTACCTAGGCAGGACAGATGTTCCATGGAGGAGAGAGGGAAAGAAGAAGGATGCAGGTCAGGGGTGGAAAAAGGGGAAGAGATACATCAGGGAAAGAGTAAAAGAAGATAGCAGGAGGGAAAAAAGAAGAAGGACCTTGAGGCCTTGCATGGATGTCCAAACATCTGACAATTGACATCATCGATGAATATGTTGGCTACATTCAGTGCAATCCATGGGCTGGACACGCCTGCCAGAGGAACAGACCAGTGCCTCACAGTTCCATCTCTAGTACTTTTATAAGGTTGAGAGACACTCCCTCCACAATCTTGCCACCTTTTACTACCCACAATAGACATATTTAGCCATTTCAAGACCACAGCTGAGATATGAATGTTAATGACTCCTTGACATACATTTCTCAGTGCCAGGCAGGGCTCCATGTGTCTTCATGGTGCTCTCCTGCTGAGAGATTTTTTGGATGTTTAGAGATTGGGACAGAAAAGTATATTACATTAGTCACTAGTAATACCCAGTAGCTCGTAGGTAAAAGAACTGCAGGACAAAAATGAAGAAGAGACTGAGGGGAAAGGAGGTCCAGAGACAGGCCCAAACTAATGCTATGATGTATTTACAGACAGGAATCTAGCATGGCTGCCCTCCGAGAGGCCCAACAAGCAGCTGAGACAGAAGCAGGTACTTAACACCCAACTAATGGTATGAAGTCCAGGACCCCTGTGTTTGTTTGAAGTAGGGAAAGGCTGGAAGAAGTTGAGGAGGAGGGCAACCCCATAGGAAGACCAGCAGTCTCAACTACCTGGACCCCTGAGATCTCTCAGACACTGAGCCACCAACCAGGCAGCATATACTAGCTGGTATGAGGCTCCTGACACATATACATCAGAGGATTGCTTGGTCTAGACTCAATGAGAGAGAGGACCCACCTAACCCTTGAGAGACTGAGGCCCCAGGGAATGGGGAGGCCTGGTGGGGTGTGGGTGGGTGGGTGGGGGCATCCTCTTGAAATTAGGGGAGGAAGAATGGGATGAGGAGCTGCTGGAGGGCAGAATGAGAGGGGGATAATGACTGGACTGTAAAAAAAGATTAGAGAGGAAGAGTTGGAAGAGGAGGAAAAGGGTAAAAAAAAAAACCCAAAGCAAAACAAACAAACAAACAAACAAAAAATAGAAAGAGGTAAGGATGGAGACCAGGGCAGCTAGGATGAGAGGCAGCAAAAGCCATAGCTGGGGTGAGATTCTGGGGTGAGGGCATTGCCTGAGGAGCTGGCTAGAGACATGGAAAGACATATGCAGAAAGGATGATAGGAACATCTTATCCATATGGGCTTGAGAATGACTGTTCTTCATATTTTTCATTTTCAAAGTCCAACACCATTGCCAAGGTTGTGAGGAGGGGGAAGAAAACACATAGCCACTCGTTTCTTTGTTCCCCTTGCTATCCAAGACAGAGAGGATACTGCCTGGAACCACTGGCAACCTGTGCCTCATCCACTAACCTGCACTGTCCGTCTAACCTGCACAGCCAGCCCCGTAATTCCACGAGAGACTTTACCACTTCCTACGGCCCTCTGGAAATGTGGCCAGGGTTGTGCGCAGGGGGAGTCCCCTTTAGTTCCTCCTTCAGCTATGGCTGAGCAGCTAGAGAGCCAGAAGGGTGAGCGGTCAGGGTGCTAAGTGCTGGGAAGGAAATGATGAAGAATGTTCAGCGAGGTCAAGCATTTATAAGCTGTGACACTGGATCAGACAGACATCCTGAGCACAGTGACAGTATGCAACAGTGACACTTAAGGAGGAAGACCCCGTGAAAAGGGAACGGGAGGGACAAAGTTCAGTGTGTCCCCTAATGACTTTTTATTGCCAAATAAATGAACATAAAAAATTACCATCTCAAGTGTATAATTTAGTGGTGTTAGGTATTTATGCTGTTGTGCAATCACCATGCTGCCTTTTCCCGGAAGTTTGTGGGTATGTAAGCAGGAAAGAGGGTGGATAGGTGTCTGTAGCCTGACTTGTGCTTGCATATGCATATGGAGGTCAAAAGGCAACCTCAGGCGTTGCTCTTCATGAAGCATCTCCCACCTTGTTTATTTATTTATTTTTGAGACAGGGTCTGTCATCCACCTGGTAGAGATCTAATTGAGAAGTGCCTCTAGCTACTAGAAAGGCTCTGCCTATTTGGAGTAAGAACTACAGCAGTTTTTGGAGAGATCTAAGCCACAGAAGGTCAGGGTAAGCTACTGCTATATAACAGTTTCTTCAGTGATTGAAACATTCTATCCTGCAGGGAAGCTCCTTAAGCAGGAAGAAGGTAAATAATTCAAAACACCTTTAGGAAGATCCTGAAACCCACCAGACACACTAAGACCCTCCCTACCAATGTAACAATAACAGTTGAGAGTCCTTCTGAGACTAGCTAAACAGAACTACAAAGAGGACTCTGAGACCAGTCTAGCCGCTTGAAAGAAGCAGAAACCAACCAATCTTCCAGGAGTGGGTTTTAGACACCAGGAAAAGACACTCTCCAACCTGTTGAGCTGCCTGCAGGCTGTGCATTGTGCTCCAGGTTCCCAGCTTTGTAAGCTGTCACCCATGCTGGCATGGTGAAACAGCTGTCCTTGGGTTATTTCTATTCCTATAAGTAACCCCTCACCCATATTTCTATAAATGACCTCAATAAAACTCATGGTTCACCCAGCTGGACTTTGGTGGCATCCATTCTTTGATCTGGCATGGGCCCTATCTGGGATGAGTAGATGTGTGTGTGTGTGTGTGTGTGTGTGTGTGTGTGTGTGTGTGTGTATTACATCTACCCAGGAAATGTTTTGTCACACAACAGTTGTTTTCAGCCCCAGGAGCATCAGGCCCCAAACTAGAAAACCCCTGCCCCTTTTCCAAGATGACCAAGACTAGCCCAACCCTCCTTTGCCTAGGCTACCCAAGGCCAGCAAAAATTCCACAACGCCAAAGCTGCTCAACATCAGAGCCATCCCACTGCTCCAGAGGTGGCGAAGGGTTAACCAAATGCAAACACAGTAAATGTGGTGAGAGGAGATATTTCCTTTCCTTGGCTCACACACCTGCCACAGGAAGCAGACACATGCTCTCTGGGACCCAGAGGCCTGGCTGAACTTGTGTTTCAACAAGCAAATGAGCATTGCCTGGACACAGGATGGCTTAGCACGTCCCAAGCTAGTTTTTGAGAGCTACTGAATAGCCTAAGGCCCCATCTGTTTTCAATCTTGTTAAAAGGGCCTCATGTGCTGGCGCCTATTTAAAATAACGCACACATGGTGTTTCTAAAACGAAGAAGGAAAAGGGGCCGTGCTTTCCCCTGCCAGCATAGCTTATGTGTTTATTTTGGAGCAGGCATTGGGAGTTCTGAGACAAGACATAGCTAATTTCTTTCTAAGGTTGATTTGCAAGTCTCTAGGCTTTTGCTTCAAGCATTTTAAGCAGCTCGGTTTGAACTGGTCATCGTCGCAAAGGTCCACTGTGAAATGGTTCCAAATTAAGATGAGGTTCAGCCAAGGGGAGCCCTGGGGGCACTTTCTTGTGTATAAATGGGCTGTTTCCCCACTTCCTTTCTCTAGCCAGGACTCGTGTTTCTAGAAGTTCAGGTCCTTTTCCCAGGCACTCATTTTCTTCTCAAGAGGCCACAGGAGTTCCAGTATGATGTGGCCAGGTAGGGCTTTGAGCCAACTTGAACTGGATCCCTAAACCAAGATAGGAAGGGACAGTGTCTAGGAAGAGGTCCCACCTGTGCTCAGCTTGTCCTGTGTCAAGGAGCAGAAACAGGGACCTCTGTTGATATTCTGAGGAAGGAGCAGAGCTTCTATACTGCCCAACAAATGATATGCTCAAATAAGTAAATAGATTATGCTTTATGGAGTTGAAAAGGTGGCAGGTGTACAAATGCCCTTACTAGTTCCTGAGGATACAAAGGAACTGTAAAGTATTCTACTGGGAAAGGGAATAACACTTGATATGTAAATCTCAGTGACTAATATTAACAGGATTGCAGTTGATGAACATATACAAATATCTGTCTCAGTCCTGGCTTTTGAGTCTAGGGATACACACAGTGTGTGATGGTTTGAATAGATATGGCTCTCATAGACTCATGTATTTGAATGCTTGACCATAGGGACCGACAATATTAGAAGGTGTGTCCTTTCTGGAGTGGGTGTGGTTTTGTTGGAGAAAGCAAGTCACTGTGGAGGCAGGCCCCACACTGGCCTAGTGTGGGACAGTTTCCTCCTGCAACTTACCTATCCAAAGGTAGAACTCTTAGCTCCAGCACCATGCCTACCCACATGCTGCCATGCTTCCTGCCATGATGCTAATGGACTACATTTCTGAAATGAAATGTTTTTCCTTTACAAAAGTTACCGTGGTCATGGTGTCTCTTCACAGCAATAAAACCCTAAGACAGACTACAAAGGCATGGCCATAGACGGCTACAGTGGAACTCTCAGACTTTGCAAGTTTTTGAGAAGGTATCACCGGTGTGTGTAGAATCCTTCCATAGCCTCAGCAGCTCCCACCCCACACATGTCCTCGAACCCTGAGTGGGTGAAGTAGCAATAGGATAAGAGAGGAAAAACAAAAACTAAAACTGAAAACCAAAACAACAGCAAAAGACGGAGGCCCCAGAGCAACAGCAATGGCTCAAGTCGCCTTCTGAACCCTCTCTTTTGTTCTGATCCTAAGGACCAAGGAGGCCCTGTCTGCACTTGTCAATCATGCCAGTGGTTGACATGGTAACTCTTCCATTAAAAATGACAGCAGGGACAATGAGAAAAATAAGTAAAAGTTTGTGCTTTATGAAATTGAAAAAAAGCAGAAGTTGTACAAACGCCCTTACTACTTCCCGTGGATACAGAGGGACTATAAAGTAATCTAAAATACGTTTGTTTTATATTCATTTTTTTCAATCAATACTAGGGATTGAATCTAGGGCTCCATGTTAGGCAAGTACTCTACCACTAAGCTATGATCTGCGCCCCCCCCTTTATTTAATTTTTTTTTTTGAGACCGGACTTGTTAAGGATCCTAGGCTGGCCTCAGAGTCACTACATAGCTCAGGATGACCTTGAACTCTTCACAAGCTTTCTAAGCATCTGGGATGAAGGATGTGCAACACAGTGCTTGGCAGAATTAAATTTTATAATGATTTTTTGAATACCTACTATGTTCTGGATACTGTTCTAAATTCAGTCTTGCCACTCACCTGATGGGAATGGTTCCATCACTCTCACTCTGCTTTATGTGTGTGTCGGCTTTTGGAGGTAGGGCTTTACTGTGTTTGGCCTTGCACAGACATTATGACCACATCTTCTCTATGTCCTGATGGTTGGATACTAGGGGCCATGCTGACTTTAGGAGACAAGTCCTTATGTCAACCAGTCTCTGGACATACAAATCTACTGACTTGGAGACTGCCTGTCAGTTTAATCCAGACGACCTAGACCCCTCCCAAGCCTGTCTTTTTGTTTTTGTTTTTTGTTTGTTTGTTTGTTTGTTTGCTTTTGTTTTTTTCTGGCCGTCACACTCCAGTTAACCAACCACCTGCCCAGGTTACCTGAAAAAAACCATCAGAATAGAAAACCTTTCCTTACCCTCCCATGCACACCAAAGCCCACCCAGCATCCAGCCTGAGCTTGAGTCCCCTGCCTCACTTGTTACTTCCTGCAAAATCACAGTGAGGCTTCTTGCCTTTGCTTCCACTGTTCTTGTTGCTTCTGGAACATGCTGCTTTCTCCCCCTGTTCTTTATCCATGGAGCATGCTACTCTTTCTATTGTCAGAGGACTGTGAGTATGTCTTCTGTCTTCATGACAGACCTCTACATGTGTGTATGTCTTTCTAAATGGAATCGAAACCAAACAAAGGTACCTTTAAAAACAACAGGGTGCGCCGCACCTCTGTGGCCTGCCGAAATCCCAGGCAGAGAGCCCAGAATTTTTGCTGGGCTACTTTTCTGGGTGTAGACTGGGAGATAAGGGATTCTGTCACTCACACACACACACACACACACACACACACACACACACACACACACACAGACACACACACACATGTGCGTGCCAAACATGGTCATACATGCCTAGCTTTCAAGTCCATCTCAGAAACTTCCTAGCTATGGGATATTAGAAGGGAACTACGGAGACTTCTGCCTCAGTGGCTCTCCCTATAAAAACCTTGTAGAACGTCTCTGTCCTATCTCTGTCTTTAGGCTGCGTGTGGCATCTGCAAGAGAGAGTGAAGGGGGAGTTTGTTCAGAGTGAAGCTACACCATCATAAGCTGGACTTGTATCACAGGGCTTCTGGCTCCAGCGTAGCATTTGGGTTCTTGGATCTGGGGTAGAGTCTTTCAGCCCTGGCATCTTGACATTGTAAGCTAGATTGTTCTGTAGCAGTGGCTTCTCTGTGCATCATGGGATATCCAGCAGCAGCCCTGGCCTCTGTCCTTGTGATTGTTATAACCAAAATATCTCCAGATATTGCAGAACATTCTCCAGGATGCAAAATCACTCCTCACGAGAAACTCCCAGTACAGGAAAAGAGATGAGCTAGGCTAAGCTATGTCCCCACTCCCAGCACGTTGCTGACTGTCTGGCTAACTTCTTGACTCTCTTCTACCCTCCTCACCTCTGCCTCCATCTCTCACCTCTTTTATTGGCACTTTCCTTATTTTTCTTCCCCTTCTCCTCCATTCTTTTCTCATCTGTCTCTTTTCTTTTCCTTCCCTATTTCTTCTTCTCTCAAAGATGCTCAACTTGGTGCAAGCCACTCGTACCCTTAAGACAGACACCACAGCTGTGAGAATCAGAGTCAGAACAGGGTATGTATGACAGAGAGAGTACTAGGTGAGAGACACCCAACAGAGTTCAAGTTTGTTGGGATTGGGTTTGACTTCATTCTCATTCTATGATTACTGACTGAACTTGCCTATCCAAGACCCAACCATTTTATCGACAGTCTAGCATCCTTCAGTAGCAGGTGTGTGTGGACCATAGCTGGCCAGCCTGTGGGTCCACCTTGCTTCGATCACTCAATGTTCTGTGGAAAGGTATGTGAATGGCCTCACTTAGCTGGAAAGTGAGAAGTAGGTGTCCATTCATGAAGCAGCCGTGTCTGGTATGGAGACAGGGAAGATGTGGGGTGTTAATGCTTTCTGCATCTGCTAGCTCCCCCATTCACAAGTAAGTCAGGCTAGATCCAGAGTGCCTTCCATTTTCACTAAAGCAGATCCAGTTTTGGCCACATGCCAAACATAGCTACCCTGCTGCCTCCATTAATATATAAATGGGAGCTCAGAACACTGAGCCCATCACTATAAGTCCCATAGCAAAAAGGGCAGAGGCAGAATTCCACCCCTTATCTATCTCAGGCTGACTACCACACCACACTCTTTGAATACATCTCTGCTCAGCTGAGGCAGCAAGACCATTTCCTCCATGCCAACAAAATACTATGTAATAGTAATAGTGGTTCAAATGAGCCTTCTTAGTTCCAGAATCGTACTATTATTTTCCAGAAGATACTTACAGAGAAGGATTATGGGAAGTCAAAAGCACACAGAAGCCTGGTAGGCACAACAGACCAGTATGCCAGAGATAAGGGGTGAGTCAACTCTGGGATCTAGGAGAAAGGAGTGCCAGCTAGGAGTTCAAGTCCTCAGATACACAAATCTACATTGCGGAGACTCCAGGGACCTGCTTTTGCCACTGGCAGCAGTAACAAGGTCACTGAGGGAAAAGGGGCTATAGATAATAAGATCGTACCTATCTATACAGTTTCATTTCTTTCCTCCTTTCCTACTCCCCTCCCTTCTTTACCTCCTTCCTTCTTTCCTCTCTGTCTGTCTTTTGACATGTCTTACAAGTTATCCAAGAATGACCCCGATCATTCCATCCTGCCTCTACCTTCCAAGTTCTCTGATTACAGGGATGAATCCCTACATTCAGTTCATGTAGTGCTGGGATGGAAGTCAAGGGCTTTGTGTATACCAGGCAAGCATTCTACCAACTGAGCTACACCCTCAGCCTATTCTCTACTTCTGCATCTCACAGACACGCACGCACATGTGAATATAAACACATTTAATATATGGGACTCATTATTGTCTCTGTTATTTTTAGAGTGAAATACTACATTTCCCCTATAAAGCCTACAGGGGAAAGAAAGTCTACTTCTGAACTGACCAGAAACCATAAAACAGTTTCCAGCCACACCATCTAGAACGTACCTGATCCTCCTAAGTTAATTAGGGTTAAGCCTGGTTAGTATTCAGATGGGAAAAGAAGGAAGAATCAGAGTTTTAGAGAGATAGATAAAGATGTAAGTATGGGCATGGCTAGATAGGGGTGTGAATAAAAGGAGTGGTTATCTTTATTGATAGCCATTACATAGAAATAACGTTCTTTAACATCAAGACACAGAAAATGTGTGAATGCTTCCTATGTGTGAACAAGAGACCATTTAGATTAATTATCTGGTTCTTCCAAAATAATCCATGGGGACCACTAACCAGAGAGAGGAAAAAAGCGAAAGGAAGACAGGTTTACCAGGGTGGATGGGCTTTGGTGCTGCCTAAAGACTTTGGCCCTCAGCCCACAGACTTTGAGGAGCCTGGACCATGGAGTGCAGTGGGAGCCAGAGGGAGACCAAAGCAATTGTAAAAGAATAAGTGAATTAAGAGGAGTCATCAAAATCCTATTCAGTCCAATGAGTGAGGCGTTTGCTGTTCCTGGCAATTGGCTGTCCCAGGAAGAGGAGGTGCAAGGCCTGGCTTCCATTGCTTTTCCTGGCAGTCATAGAGGGGTTGGGCCACTGTCTCCTTCTTGTCTGGATAGCATGCAGACTTAGGAGAGGCGGGGCTGACTATTGGTCCAGTTCCATACCAAACAGACTGTCAATCCACTAGTAAACTCATGAGAGGAATCACCGAGTGATAGCAGGGAGGAAAGGAAGGTTCTAGTAATGTGGATAGAGACGGTCAGAGAACCAGAAAGGTACTTTGTGGACCCCAGAAAACTGCCCTGAAGAACCCATTTGTCTGGAAGGGATGAGGCACCCGGTGGATTAAGAGGACAGCTACCAGCTGGGAAATTGTCACAGTTCACCAGTTAGGACATGATACCTTCCATCTCTGGGAGCCTCAGTTGCCTGTCTGAGAACTTAGGAGACTTGGGAGCCTCTGAAAGATGAAAGGCAGTGCTCCGGGGTGGGAAGCAGCCACTGTGAAGAGCAGAGAACTGACCGGAGTGGCTCACTGTCCTTCTTGCCCCCACGGTGCATTTGGTGCACCCCTAGGTGCCCCATGCTGGGCTTCTGCTCTGTTTCCCGTCCCTGCTACTTATCAATGCCAAGTTCTTTCCCTTTACAACCCACAAAGCCAGACTGGCAGGAAGAGCCAGAGAAGGTAGGTGAGGTTGGATCTATCTAATGACATGGGTAAGGAGGCCCAGTTCCACAGATGCAGCAGTTGTCGAACCTCCAGCTCAGCCTTCTACTGGCCTTGAGGCCTTGGGGAACACCCCTATCCTCCCTTTCTCCATGAGTCGCTGTGAGTTCCATCAGTACTGAGCTTGAGGGTTATGGTGAAAATAAAATAAATCGGTCCTGATCCATTGCTTGGACTGAGGCCTGCCACACAGTCTACATGGCAATGCCTTTGCTTTCTCGGGGTCTCTCATATGGAATCCATGCTTCATATGCATCCATTACCAGGCAAAAGAAAATTGGTGGGGCATCTCAGTTTTGGTCTGAACTCTGTCGCTTCTTTTATTTTTCCCTTACTTTAATCCAGATTGAGACGTACTTGCTGAATGCAGACTGTGTACCTGGATACAAATTCTATAAGTAAGGAAGTGTTCATTGCAAAACACCATATCATAAACTGCCATCATCCCACACACATTACCATCATAGATTAAAAGAGGGTCTTTTGTGTGTGTATGTGTGTGTGTGTGTGTGTGTGTGTGTGTGTGTGTGTGTGTTGGTGCATGTTCATATGTGGCCAATGTAGGTAGAGGCCAGAGGTCAAGCTCAGGTGACTTTCTCAGGATCCATTCATCTTATCTTTTTAGACAAGGCCTGGATACCATCAATAATTCTAGACTTCTGGCTAGTTAGCTCCAGAGATCCTCCTGCCTCTGCCTGCCCAGCTCTGAGATTACAAGTGTAGACCACCACGCTGGCCTTTATACGTGGGCACTAGGGATTGAATCTGGGTCCTCCTGCTTGCGGAGCAAGCGCTCTACAAAGTGAGCTGCCTCCCCGGTGAACTATCATAGCTTTTACACCCCTGTAGATTTTTAACACTGCTTGTAATTATGAAGGAAGGGAGGGAGGGAAGAAGTAGAGAGATGGAGGGAGAGAGAGACAGAGAGAGACAGAGAGGGACTATAATAATACTCTCTTCCCTCAGCACAAGAGCTCCATCACTTAGCACAGAGAGGCTCTCTATTTGTAGGATACTGAGCCTGCCCTGTTCTCAGTGGGAATGACGGGCAGGTGAACTGGCAGTAACGACATTATCTGTTAAGTGTCAATGGTAAACACGTGCAGGGGGGGCATGAATATACACAGATAGGAGGAGATGGATGCAGTGTGGAAACAATCCTGAAATTAATTGTGACATATATATATATATATATATATATATATATATATAGAGAGAGAGAGAGAGAGAGAGAGAGAGAGAGAGAGAGAGAAGACATAAGGTAAGGATATCCCAGGAGAGATGTATGTAAGCCCAGGTGTGGGCTATGAACCAGGATGGCTTGGGGTGAGGAGAACTGGTGTCCAAAATGAACAAATGAGGTGGGAAGCCTTTTAAGAGGGTTATGGTCCAGGATACATAGCCAGGTAAACAGCATCAAGGATCTGTCAACCTAGTCTCCTGAGTCAGGCTGACTTGAATGAGTCATAAACCGTAGGGCTGTGGGCAAGCTCTGGTTTCCTTCTGGAGAATGGGGGAACCTTATGGTACCTGCTGACCACAGGGAGTTGATGAGGATGAGATGGAGAAGTATACACTAAATGTTCAGCAGATGCCTGGGGCTCAGAAGCATGAGAACAGATGCCCTTGGGCTCAGCGCTATCATAGGACAATCCCATCCATGGAGATTCTCAGGACAACTGTGAGCTCAATGAGGATGGGCCGAAGACAGGTTTGATTTATACCGAATTCTATTCCAACATAAAGTAGTAGACTGGGGAAGTTCCTGTGAAATATCTTCTGTCCGTGTCATCTTGTATGTTTGGACCAGAGTCTATAGTCGAAGATTCGTACTTTGTTACACGGGTCTGTAAAGGTACGTATTCAGGACAAATACACAGCCGGGGTGAGGGAAGGAGTCCTCTGTACGAGTCCCACCCGACCCTCTAAGGAATCTGTCATATTATCTAAGTAAAGGTCAAAAGCATAACAGCCAGACACGGTTCTGCTGTGAAGTCATCCAAGTCAATTAAATGGTGTTTTTCCCTGCTGGGCATTTAGAAGTCCTTTTGGTTCCTTCTGGTTTTCTGGGCTGTTTCATGATAGGTTCCACCCTGAATTAATTAATAACCCTGGGATCCCTGCTAGAATTCGAAGGCTCACATCCAGTGTGTAAGCACACCTGGGTTGTAACCCCTGGCAAACCTGGGGAAGCTCCATGGGGCTCCTTTTATCAGGGAGTTGGCCGGACCCTAAGTGGTGGAGAAAACAGTAGTGCTAGCAGAAAATGTGGAGTGGACAAGCCAAAGTTGAAGGGGAGAGCTGGGATAGAGGTATAAGGAAGGGCAAAGGGAACCAGGAGGGTGGCCATGTGCAGGAGTCACAAGCCCGGGATTTTAGCAGACTGGTACATGGAGTCCAGAGAACGAAGCAGTCCAGGGCAAACAGCCAGCTAAGGAGATGTAGAAGGTAAAGTTGACAGTGGCATGTTCAAAATGATGCCAGCTGTTCTTCATCCATCATGTGGGTCTGAATATGGTCTCTATGTTCTAAGGAAATCAAGTCACCTCTTCTCTGTGAGCTCACTGAGGATGGACCCAAGACAGGTTTGATTTATACTGAATTCTATTCCAACATAAAGTAGTAGACTGGGGAAGCTCCTGTGAATATAGAAGACAGGCACAGTAGAACATACAAACCTGGTCTCAGATATCAGCTTCTAAGCATGAAACAATGTGCCCAGACATTTCCATGCATAAGTCCTGTTTATGTGTCGGCCCCACTCCCTTCCTCAGGAGACATGCTCAGGGTGGGCTGGGAGATTCCTTAGACAGTATAATAGATTCATTTCCAGTTTAGCATAACATTTCTCCAATAGAAATGATAGATATGACAATGGTACAAGAAGAAAAAAAAAAACAGTGACCCCTCCACTGCACAAGCGTCCACCTTTGGGCCTCCTATCTAAGGATAGTAACCAAGGATTGGGTGCATCCTTCAGCAAATTGAATGCACAGTGTCTGCCTCTAGCCTCAAACCACAATTTTTATGTCCATCTCCCAAATATATTTAAACCATGTATATACAGTCTCATCATCATTCCATGGGCTAATCTGACTAGTGTCCCTGCTGCCTCTAGGACACACTTTTCCGTTGCACAGTGTCTCCGTTAGGGTTTCTATTGGGATGAAACAGCATGACCAGAAAAGAAGTTGAGGTAGAAAAGGTGTATTTGCCTTACACTAACAGGACAAGAGCCTGGAGGCAGGAGCTGATGCAGATGCCACGGAGGGATGCTGAGTACTGCCTTGCTCCACGTGGCTTGCTCAGCCTGCTTCCTTATAGAACCCAGGACCACCAGCTCAGTGATGGTACCACCCACAATGTGCTGGGCTCTTCCCATCAATCACTAATTAAGAAAATGCCTTGCAGGCCTGCCTACAACTTGATCTTATGGAGGTTTTTATAAAATTGAGGTTCCCTTTATACTCTTTTCCAGACTTACCTCCCACCATCACTGTCCTAATTACACTTCTATTGTTGTGACTAAAAGCAACGTAGGAGAGGAAAGGGCTGATTGGATTTACAATTCCATCTTATGGTCCATCATTTTGGGAGAAAACAAGGCAGGAGCTCAAGCAGCCAGTCACGTCACACCCACAGTTAAAAGCAAAGCCAAAAAAAAAAAAAAAAAAAAAAAGAGGGGGAGGGGAATGAATCATTGCTTGTTGGCTAGTTCAACTCAATCTCCCACTTCTATACAGTTGTATATACTCTATAATCCTTGTCTATGGGACAGTTCTGACCACACTGGACTGGATTAATTAAGAATTCCCAATAGGCATGCCCACAGGCCAACCAAATGTTGACATTCCCTCACTGAGACTTTCGTCCCAGGTGACTCTCAGTTATGTCAAGTTGACAGCTAAAATCAACCAGAACATTCCTTTCTCACGCATACTATCATCTGATCTTTTCTCCATATGTGACAAGCAAAGAAATAAAACATGGTGTTTAGCCGGAAGGTCCTATGTCCACATCTGTTTATTGATTTCTCCCTTAATTCTTTTCTCCAAATCCCAGATGATCACCTGCTTCTCTGAAGCCGTTACTGACAACGTCCCACAGCAGGGAAGTCTCTGGAAAACATATACCATGATGTATGACAGTCACCAGATGATGAATTCTTTGAGTTTGAAGAACTGTCATTAAGACCACTACAAAGCAGGGTCCAGTGAGTTTCTCTTGAATAAAGGTACAGTATAGATGAGACGTATTCTGTTTATGCTTTTATTATCTACCCTCCAAGAAACCTAAGGGCTTGCTGATTTCTCCTTTTGGACAGCACCCTACTTTCCAATGGTGTCGCCTTTATCTAATGGGGGCAAGGCATGCGTTGGTGAATTGGAATGGCGGTAGAGAAAGGTAAATTACCAAGCTATAGCTTTATCATTGCTGAATGGTCTAAGAGGAATGGGGAGAAACGCACACAGGAAACGACTCATGGATTGCGTGGTCAGGCTAATAACTCAGTGCTTCACATATGGTAACTCATTTCAGGCCGTGAGGGCACTGCTTCACATATGAGGAACTGGTAGCATGGTGAAGTTCAGCTACTCCTCAGAGTCATATACAAAGTTGCAAAGCTGGGACTCAAAGCCCACTCACTAATGGGGCTCCAGAGAGCAGGCTTTTACACTCCTTGTGTGGTTTAAAGGTATCTGTACTTAAAGTCAAGGGTGAGTGTAACCTTTGGGATGAAATAAAAAGACAAACGGAACCTTTGACAGCAGAACTTTGCCACCACAAGCCAGAAACATCAAATGGTAAGGGCTACTAGGGTGAGTCAGGAGAGGGTAGCCGCGTGCTGAAGAACACCACCAACGAGTGTGTAACATATCCAGTAGATCAAAAGAGCAAGATGGGATTTCTGTACTCAAGGGAGCCAGGACACGAGGAGGAAGGCCAAATGCTTTCTAATGACAATAGTCAAGATCAGCACCTATCCTGATTCATGTGCTTTGATGGGCGAAGATTCTGCCTTGGTTAAGTCTGATTGAATTCAAACGTAGCTAGCTTACACACTGTGGGACGATGTCTGGTGAATTCACAGACGTCTCTCGAACCTCAGTTTTCTCGGTGACAGTCATCGCTGAAGATTAAATGAGGTGACACACAAACTCAAGAGACACTCACTGTGCTGACCTGTTTCAGTGGTAGTTTGCTCCTGTTGCCACGGTTAGCACTTCTCCAGTTTCTCCACTTAAATTGATGGGCCTACAGGTAGAGCCAGGAAGCTTATAAACCCACACAAACCAATGCCACTGTAAAGGAGAGAGACCATCCTTGGCCTGATGGGTTATGGTTCAACTAATATGTCCTAGCATCCCACCTGTGTTTGTTTCTTTTTTTCTTTTCTCCCTCCCCACCCCCACCTCCATTTCCCAGCTGCTTCTTAAATTTGAAGAGAAAAGGGCCTCCAAGGAGACCTGCACACTTTTAAAAATAACACAAAACAGAACATCTGAGGTCACAGTAAGCCAAGCCAAACAAATAAATCTTGCAGGATTGTATTAACAAAACAAGGCTTACTGGATCAGTGTAGCCAGATTCAGCTCTGTCAAGAGATGTCAAGATCTGGTGAGTTTCAAGCACAGGGAGGTCAAACAGGAAGATCAAGTCATGGAATACCTCAGAGTTTAGCATCAGTGCTTGGCCAGGAACAGCCATCGTTCTACATGGGATGGGTTTCAGAATCGAGGGCTTGAATACAGTCCTAGAAATCTAGCCCTGGTGAGACTGGTAGGTCATGTGTAGGACCTCCTTAGAGATTTATGCACCCAGTACTTATCAACTTTGTAAATGAGCTCTCGAAGCTTTGACATACTCTGAGATGCAGATCTGAGATAGACCCTGGCCTGACTAAAGTTTATTAATGAACACTTTAGGGAGCGCCACCACTGTAGGCATGGAAAATATGAGAACAAACCGAAGAATACAAATGAGCTACGTGGACATTTCAGGAGAGGTCGCTATCAGTGCCACAAGGAGCTGTGAGGTGGGAATGGGCCTTCATGGCTGCTTCCCATTGGAATGGAGGGGCAAGGTTCTTCATAGAATTGACTAGAACTGCAACCAGGAAAGAGGTGTGACCTTGAGCAGGCATCTCTCTTTACCTAAGGCATGTCTAAAAGAGGGCTAAGGGCTATTCTGAGATTCTGAGATAGAGTCTAACAGCTGAATGAAAAAGTCCTCCAGTATGTCTCTCCTGTTTAGATTTATTTTTTATTTTTCAAATTCTCTACTTCTGTGTGTGTGTGTGTGCGCGCGCATACCTGTTTGCACATACACATGGGTATACATCTGTATATATGTGTACATGTGAGTGCTAGTGCCTGTGGAATACAAAAGAGGAGGTTGAGGCAGTTGTGAGCTCCCCCCAACACACACACACACACACACACACACACACACACACACACACACACACACTGTGGCTGCTGGGAATTGAACTCTGTACGAGCTTCTTTTCTGTTACTGTGATAAAATACCATAACCAAGGTAGCTTAGAGAAGGAAGGGTTTATGATTTCAGAGGGATAAGAGTCCATTATGGCAGTGAGAAGAGCAGGTGATAGGCCTAGTGGCAGACACAGGAAACCAGCCTCAACTGCTTCCTCAAATACAAGCACAAAGCTGGGAAAGCAAGAAAGTGACATGAGGCGTTTGTTCTCCAAGCCTGCCTCCTGTGATACACTTTCTCCATCAAGGCGGCACCACCTAAACCTCTCCCAATCAGTGCCACCAACTGAGAACCAAGAATCCAAATACCGGCGGAGCCTATGGGGGAGATTTGTCTGTCATACGAGCTACCTTAAAGTCTGGTCTTCTGCAAGAGCACTGCATGCTCTTAACTGCAGAGCCATCTTTCCAACCCTTCATTCTTCAACATACACTCTAACTATAGCATCCACTACAGGCACCAATTTTGGATGGAGTCATTCACTTGGGAGGAATGAATTCTATAGGCATATTATCAAAAATCTTAAGGGACAGCTGTAGCAGCATCTGCAATAGCAAATTTATGGAAAATAATTCTGATAGGTCCATATGACAGCATCCTAGGCAATATGGATGAAATAGCACTGTCTGCTTATGGACAACTTCTTGTGGATAATTCTAAGTTAAATTGAATGTCAACTGAGCATGCCCTTAATCCCAACACTCAAAAGACAGGGTCAAGCAGATCTCTGAGTGCAAGGTTAGCCTGGTTAACACGGTTTCAAAACAGCCAGAGCTACACAGAGATAGCCTGTCTCAAAACAATTGTGAAAAAAATAATTGGAAAAAATCAGTGCTCAGATGAGTGTAGATAAGCAAGAGACAATGTGTGCATGATGGGCAGATAAAGGAGTAGATTGTGTCGGACACTGTTACGACTCAGCCCTACAGCCATCCTCCAGATTCTCTCTTATACCATGAGAGCTCAAAGTCACAAGTCTTTATGTTCCACATTTGTTTGCCACATATATTCATCTTTGATTCTACCAATGGGTGTTATTTATGTAGGAACTGAAGTGGGGGAGAAGGCATCAGCCCATCTGCTTCTAATGTTAATTACAGAGGCTTCATTGCCAGCAACAGTAGTTAGATCGTAGCTGTTCCCGTAACACTAGTGGGGATGTGGGCTCAAGCTCTCCCTGGACAGTGATGGCAGTGACCGCCATGAATGAAGACTGTTGTGGCTTCTTGTTGTGACTTCCCCTTTTGATCCTATTGTAATAAACCCTTATTAACTGCACCCCTCTGAAATAGCTAGGACTACTTCTGGGTTTGACTGTTCTAGACCCATTTCTGTCACTATGGTTAAAATATTTTGATAAAAAAAAGCAACCACAGGAAGAATGGGTTTATTTGGCTTATATTTTTCAGCTTCATTGTGGGAAATCAAGGCAGGATCTCAATGGAAGGACTTCTTGATATTCCATACAGCATTACTTCTGAGCAAGGAATCCACTTTATAGTCAAAGAAACTCAACAAGAACCATCCTGCTTGCTGGATGGCAGGCAAATTCAGGGTCAGCTTTCTGTACTAAGCTATTCAGGACCAACTGCCTAGAGAATGGTGCTACCCACAGTAGGCTGGGCTCTCCATGGATAAATTACCAGTGAAGACAACACCCATGGACATGCTTACAGGCCCATCTGATCTAGGAAACACCTCCATTGAGATTCTTTTCACAGATAACTCTAGGTTATATCAGTTTAACAGCAGAGCTAAACAGACACCAACCAAATACCATACAGGAACACACTTTACAACTTCATATATTGGCATACGTTTGTACATTTGAAACCTCTCTGGAAAATCCCCCCCCCATCAAGAAGTATGTGGTAGTATAGTGGTTAATATATAGTAAAAAAGGAGATCTAGGGGAAAAGTAGATGAAGGCTTTTCAACAGATGCCATTTTGTACCTTTTCAGCTTTTTTTTTAACAAGAAAAAACTCACAGTCTTTATCATCACCTGATAATAACATAAAGGCCATCAAAACAATATGAAGAAATGTTCCCAACAGAATACACCTTTAAAAAAACATTGTACTGCCTTCTCAACCTCTCCTGCCCTTTACCTTTCTAGTTGGGAACAACCTGGAACAGAATAATATTATCCTCCTCTTAGCATGCTCTGACCCAGTTGTTTTCATGACTTTAATTTTTTTTTTAGAATCTCTTCTATACCGTCTACTATGAGGTTCATATGCTCATCAAAGCCAAAAGCACAACCCTCTATCCATGCATTCATTCATCATGCAGCCATGCCTCAATCCAAGATCTATCTTGCAAGTATCTAAAGATGAGGTTGGTGGCTGCACCATCACCTTGTACGCCTTCTGGTCCCAGCCACACAATGTGTGGGAAAACTCTGCTAATTAAGGTTGAAGTCTACCATGACTGGCTAGCCTCTAGGCTCTGCACAATATTGGATCGTCCCCTCTTCAGTGGGTCTTCTCCTTCTCTGACCTTGTGTGGGGAATTCTAAGCCTACACAGCCTCCCCTCTACCTGAGGAATGTCACGGAGCCTCACCTCTACCTGAGGAATGTCACGGAGCCTCACCTCTACCTGAGGAATGTCACGGAGCCTCCCCTCTACCTGAGGAATGTCACGGAGCCTCACCTCTACCTGAGGAATGTCACAGAGCCTCCCCTCTACCTGAGGAATGTCACGGAGCCTCCCCTCTACCTGAGGAATGTCACGGAGCCTCACCTCTACCTGAGGAATGTCACGGAGCCTCCCCTCTACCTGAGGAATGTCACGGAGCCTCCCCTCTACCTGAGGAATGTCACGGAGCCTCCCCTCTACCTGAGGAATGTCACGGAGCCTCCCCTCTACCTGAGGAATGTCACGGAGCCTCACCTCTACCTGAGGAATGTCACGGAGCCTCAATTAGTTTATCAATTTCCTTTCTCCCGATAAAAGCTGTTCAGCGGGCACGTGGGATTCCTGAAATGCTTCCCCATGTGAATGAAGCATTCCAGGTACCCTAAGGTCCCAGCCAGTGACATTTGCCCATCCTGGGTATTCCTGCCCTCAGTCCCCCAAAACTTTATCAGCCTGGAATCACCCTAAGTAAAGTTGCTCTGTCGACAGACTGGGGGTCCTGGTATGGTTTATTCTCCGTAAGTATTCATAGGGCTTCTGAATCCCCTGCTCAAGGTCTTTGCTCCCACTGTCCTCTCAGATTTTACTGGCCAACAATCCACTAGGCTGTTCCACCCCATGTTGGAACTCAGCAAGGCCACATGAGTTAGGAAGGCCAGCTCTGAAAGAGACTAATGGAACTCCTTTTTGGTTTTTATCTTTAATTTACTGTGAAATGTCCTCCCCACCTTTTAGTGGCCCAGTTTCTGCCAGAGTATTTGTAGCACAGGAGATACCCTCCCTATCTACAGCCCAGGTCAGTCCATTAATCATTTGTGTTGCTCCAGGCTTCTGTTTACAGAGTTGAAACCCATCTCCTTGCAGGACTGTACCATTAGCTTGAACTCTAACCTCAGCGAAACAATATAGGGTGGTGGCTGAACACAGAAATCCAGGTCGAGAGTCTTTCTCTATTACTCATTTCTGCTGATGATTTAACCTTTCTGGGCTCTCATTTCTTCATCTTCTAAATGGAGACAGTCAAAGTGCCCATCTCAAAGTGTTATCAGAAGGCTAAATTAAATCACTAACACTCCTTCAGGTGGCAGATGTTTGTAGTGAGTGAAATGGGACCTATTGGGGACGTCTCCAGTTCCTTGACCTTCTCCTTCTTCCTCATAGACCTTGGTCTCCTCCTGCTCCAATTATCTTTCAGGGCACTCCAGGTTGCAGACAGTGCTCCATCCATCGGACCTCTCACCCGAATCTGATTAGAATACTGTGTAAGCATATCTAGTGGTTCGTTGGGGGCAGGGATGGATTGTCATCTTCAGGTATTCTAAAGGCTGCACTAGATCATGAAGCCTGCAGAAGCATCAAACTGAGAGCTAGAACCACAACTGCAGCTTAGGGAGCACAAACAAGCATTCCAGAAAACTACACTAAATACATTAATTAATTAATCAACTAATTAATTATCTAGTCCATATAATAAGTGTAGCTCCGGGGGCTACAATTATTACCCTCACTTCTCTGATAAGGGAATTGATATTTGAAGATGTTTTAGGTGGATGGTCCACCCAGCTGAAGCAGGGTGAAGCTGAAATTCCCGTCTCTACTCCTATCTTCTCTGCAGCCACAGCCTCAGTCTTTAGCCCACATTTCCACCCACAGACATGGAGCTGTGCTCTCCTCAAACATTAGCTTTTTTTTTGGTTTTTCGAGACAGGGTTTCTCTGTATAGTCCTGGCTGTCCTGGAACTCACTTTGTAGACCAGGCTGGCCTCGAACTCAGAAATCCGCCTGCCTCTGCCTCCCGAGTGCTGGGATTAAAGGCGTGCGCCACCATGCCCGGCTAACATTAGCTTTTAATAAGCTAGCTCTCTTTGATCCTGTTTCATCGCAGCTGAGACTTCACATTGCTTATCTGTTTGGTTTGATCACATTAAACAGAATCCAGCATATATTTTCTATCTCATCTAAAGTCCTCAGACAATGAAATGTAATAAATCCTTATTGAGGCGGTATCAAATAAAGTCAAGTGCGGGCCCTTCCCAAGCCATTAGATATACTCCTTTCAATGTATATGCATATCAATCCATCATTTTCTGCTGATTGTGCTGTCCAAATAATTATCAACATGTCAAGCTAAACTAACTTCAAATTCTCACTTCTTTATTTTGTTGACATGTTTCTTGAAATTTGGTCAGTATCTACTGTTAATTAAGGTCTATTCTTTAAAAACGTATTTTCTTAGAATTTCATATATATATATATATATATATATATATATATATATATATATACAGTATTTTAAACATATTCACCCCCACTCTTCCTCCTCTTCCTCCTTTTTGAATCCACTGAGTCTAATTAATTAGTGCTGCCCACATAGGCATGGGTATAGGGCTATCCACTACAGCATGGTCAACTTACCAGAGGCCACATCTTGGTAGAAAACTGCTTTTTCCACCCTTACTAGCCACTAGGTGTCAATAGCTTCTCAGTGGGGGTAAGATCTTATGCCTGCCCACCCCCCACACACCTGGTATTAACCTTTCTTAGAATATATAAACAATTATCAAATAAAGACTAAAGTATGCATAAAAATAAAAATAAGTTAAATGGTTGGGGAGATGTCCACTGGGATAGAATGTTTGTCGTCAATCTTAAGAACCTGAGTTCAGACCCTTAGCATCCACAGAAAATGTGGATGGAGAGGCATACACCCATGACTGCAACACTATGAAGGAAAGACAGATAGAAGTAGGAAGATGAGTGAGATGGGGGCTCATTGTCCAGCCAAACTAGTCAATCAGTGAGCTCCAGGTTCAGTGAGAGACCTTGTCTCCAAAACCAAAACCAAACAAAACAAAACAAAAAACGAAAAAAGAACAAAACCTAAACCAGAACCCAAACCAAATAAAATAACCAAAATAACCCCAACAACAACAACAACACAAAACAACAAAACAAGGTAGAATTAGATAGAGGCAGATACAGCCTGTTAACCTCTAGCATAAACACATATACATGCGAGTGAAGGTGCTCATAAGTGTGCATACATATTCATATAGCATACATGTTGAGCTCTCCCCTAAACTAGAAATCTGAATTTCAAAATGTTCCCTGTCTAAAAGTCTGAGGGTCACCATGTCAGCCCTGGCCTCAAGCAACAGATCATAATCAAGATACAGGTGCACCAATAATATTACGTAAAATCTCTATTCAGTGTACATGTTCCATGGTGAACAGAAATCAACTTTGTATTTAGATTCAGCTTCCCTCCTATAATACGTCATCACGTATGTGGGAAAAAATAAAAAAATCTGAAACACTTCTGGTCCAGAAGATCCTCAATCTGTACAGGCTCTGTTGGTCCAAACACTTCGAAGTATTTCCCTTTCAAACATTCAAGAACAGAGACTGTAAGGGTAGTCTCCTGTGCTCAGATGTAAGACTCTCTAAGATTGCTGGAATAGGTACTGTCTGCCTTGATATCTCCATTAATACTGAGAAAAGACTGACTATGGTCACTCCAGTTCTCTCTCTCTCTCTCTCTCCCCTCTCTATCTCCCTGTCCTTTCCTCCCTTCTTTTCATTTCCAGTTTTACCAGGCCCAGGGTTCCCTGCTACTCAGTTCTAGTAGAAAACTTTCTCAGTCTGTAGGTCTACTTAACATTAATCTATTCATCCACAGACCCTACCTCTTGATCTCACAGAGGAGTGACTTGTGTCTGTGGAAAAGTTATCTGGCCCCCAAATACAAACAGGAGAGCTTGGCAGACCAAACCACCCTACCATCCTGGCCAAATACTCTCTAATCCCACCAGGATACCATAGTCTGACCCTGGAGAGGCGGCTGGGTAATCAGATGCAAAGTGAAGCAACTCTCTGCTTGCTTCCCTGGGCATTTCCTGGCTCTGATACAGCCAGGCAAGTGGTTTTGGAATTGTGGGGAAGAGGGTGGAGAGATGGGGTGGAGGCTTCCTCTAGGCCAACCACAACTAACTCTTTGACTCTATCCAACAAAGCCCAGACAGTACAATTATCTGGCTAATCTGGCCCTTCGTTGAGAGGCCAACTTAGACTAAACAGTGTCTTTTATCCTAATACTTCTCTTTAGAGTTCTAGAGGATGAGTGTGAATTTCCAGGGAATTGGGGTTGCTTATGAGACCCACCCATGGATCCAGATGGGCCAAAGACAAGCCATTCAAAGAGTTTGAGAAAGAACGTCTTCCAGGGACAAATGGCTAAATGGCATCCTAATTGGTTTCCTGACTAATTTACTTTCTGGCTTTACATGACTGGAAGTGAGGATGCCTGAGTCAGCCAACATTTTCCATCATGATTCGAGCCCTCACAGACTCCTGAAGTGTTCCCAGTATCCCTGGGCGGTTATAGCAACTCCATCGGGTCTCCATCCATGCATACAGTTTTGGTACCTGCCACTTGGGCCAAAGGCAGTGTTAAGACACAAAGGGGGTATGAAAGCATGCCCTGAAGTTACCACAAAGGACATGAGGTAGGTCCAGCTTGGTTGGCAACTAAACATTTGCCAGATGGTTTACAGAAAACCAAGATTTTTGAAGAAAGAATGAGAGGCAGTGATTTATCACTGCTTGGAAAGTGACATGCAGCCAGAATGTGTGGAATCTGTCAGTTATTCTTTCTGCAAATATTTCCTTCAGTTCTAGCTTGAGCTGGGACCCATGCTATCTAACAGAGTGAGATCCAAACAGTCATGGCCCCTACACCCCCGGGCAAACAATCCATCCCTAAATGTATAGCTGAAGTTCTCTTGATGCAGCGAGGTGCTTTGAGAGTAGTGCTGCCCAGTTTCCAGATTCAGACAGGACTCAGCAAGGGAGGCTCTGGAGGAAGCTAAGCCATTAAAGGGCCCAATTCACTCTTTTCGAAATATCCCTCTAGGGGATAGCAAGATGGTTCAGTGGGCAAAGGGGTTGCTGTGCAAGAATAGGGTCCTGAGTATGGATTTGTAAAACCAACATTAAGCAGAGTGCAGCTGTAAGCATCTGTTTCTCAGTGCTGTCAAGGAGAGATAAGAGACAGACTCAGGGTGCCCCTGAGGCTCCCAAGACAGCTCGTAGCACACACAACAGCAGAACCAGGGCTCCTTTCTCACACAAGGGGGAAGAGGACCCCAGAAGTGGTTCTATGACCACTACACATCATGATACATGCTCCATACACACACACACACACACACACACACACACACACACACACACACACAAAGACAGATCACTCTCGTTTGGGCAAGAAAAGTAAAGTGGAGATTAGTAAAAAAAAAAAAAAATAGAGATATAAGGCTGTTGGCTGAAAGTTTGGATGAGTTCAACCAAGGTAGATCCTTGACAATTTGGGGACAGCAGTGGAAAGACTAGGGAATCATAAGATATGGAGTCAAGAGGACATGGCAGAGGGCAGTTGTGGGAGTAGAGGAAGACTGTACAGATTTGCAGCCATGGTGAAAGGTCCAGGTGGCACTCTCCACTGAGAGAGGAGCAGGGGAAGAAAGTATGTTCCATATTGGAGTCAAACAACAAGACTGTGTATAACCCTGCACTGGCCAACTTGCTTTGCCCTTGGGCCACGACCCCACATGATCTCCATGCCACCAGCTCCACATGTTGAGAGCCCATCTACTCTTCAATCCAATTCAAAAAGCACTCCTACCTCAAAGCCATTTCTGTTTATGGATGGGGCCACTACTTCCTTATCCTTCCCCACATGAGTAATCCAGCATAGTAGACACTGGCAAATATTTGTAAAATGAACAAAAATAGCTTGCTTTTTTTTTTTGCCATGGAAGGAAAATTACTAGACTTTGGAGTGACTTAAAAGCCACCAAATCATACTGAAGTTCGAACTGTAGGTGTTTTAATATGAAGCCAACTCCATCAATTTGATGCTCAGAAGTTGTTTCCCTTCCTCTGACTCACAGAGATCAAAAAACACAAAAGAGCAAGCAAGGGGTGGGTCTGGGGAGATAAGCTATTCCTGTTCTTGCATTACAAATGTTCTTCCTTCCCATTGATTTTATTCTTATTCCCTGAAGAATGGTAAGGAGAAGCAAAGGAGGATGGGGAAGGGTGGTGGTGGAATGGAGTAGGAGGGGGAGAGAGGAGGGGAGGGGGGAAAGGAGAGACAATCTCCATCTCAACCACTGTCAGCATGAGAAGCAGCAGGAGGAGGGTGGGAGAAAGCAGGAAAAAGGAGGATAGAGAAGGTAAAAGGGAAAAAAAAGGAGGAAGCAAGAGAAGATAGAGGAGGAAGAGAAGAGGAAGAGAAGGACATACCCTGTCCGTAACTCATGCAATCCAACCAGCACAAGCTGATGCCACTATTATCAAGAGAGGACAGATGAAAAGATGGAGAGGGCTCAATCACTGCTCGGCCATGAAAGCCCATTGCTCTTTGCTGTGAAGTGCTCTCCTAAGGTTGCCTATGGTGCTCCTACAAAGGAGTGTCTCAGTTTACTTAATTGGGGAGTCCCTGGTCAGGAATCAAGAGGTCTAGAACCAATCCTGATTTCCGATGCTATTTGACCTAATCAGTGTTTCTTTCTATATAAAATAAGAGGCCTGGATATTGCTAGCATGAGTAATAGGAAGAATGGTAGTCTCAATTCTGCTCTTTTTTGATATTTCAAATAATTTAATCCCAGCTACAATGACACAAGAAAAGAGACACCTAGAAACAAGAGAGTCAGGATTCAAACATATGTCCTTGCACTATGGTGGTCTGAATGAGAATGGCTCTCATAGTTTCATGTGTTTAGATACTTGGTCTCTAGTTAGTGGAACTGCTGAGAAGGATAAGGAGGTGTGACGTTGTTGAAGGAGGTGACCTTGAATTCTCAAAAGACTTTCCATCCTGCCTCTGTCTGCTACTTGAAGATCAAGACGTGAGCCCTCAGCTATTCCTGCTGCCTTTGCTCTACCATTATGTACTCTAGCCCTCTGAAATCCTAAGCCAAATTAAATGCTTTCTGTTATAAATTGTCCTGGTTGTGGGGTGGTGGTGGTGCACGCCTTTAATCCCAGCACTTGGGAGGCAGAATCAGGCGGATTTCTGGGTTCGAGGCCAGCCTGGTCTACAAAGTGAGTTCCAGGACAGCCAGGGCTATACAGAGAAACCCTGTCTCAAAAACAAACAAACAAACAAACAAACAATGTCCTGGTCATGATGTTTTGTCATAGTAATATGAAAGTAACCAATGTATCTCCTATACTCCATAGTCAAAGTCAAAGCAGATGCCTTAGAGCCATGGGGGGTGGGGGGGAATGAAACACATGGCTTCCCTTCTGAGCATCTCTACTTGTCTCAGTTTTGTAGCATGGACTCCTTTTGATGTTTCCCTTGAAGAAAAATTCTCTATCTGTGATGGTTACTCTTGGTTGTCAACTTGACTACATCTGAAATGAGCTAAAACCCAAACTGCTAGGTACATCTATGAGAGGGTTTTTAAAAAATTATTATTATTAATTAAATCATTTGAAGTGGAATGATTCACCTATTATCCAGACCTTTTTAGCTGGAAAGAGCCGCTTTTAATTTGGGACAAACCTTCTGCAGCAGCATCTATAAAGGACACTGAGGAAGAAAAGCTTTCATTCTTTACGTGCTTGCACTCATTCTCTCTGGAAAGTGCATTCCTTTGCTGACATTAAAGCCTAATTCTCTGGAATTCTAGCACATACTGACCAGTTGAGTCTTCCAGCCTCATCTTCTGAACAAATGAACTACCACTAGAATCTCAGACCTTCCATTCATAGAGAGCCATTTTTGGAGTAGCTGGACAACAGCTTATAAGCCACTATAATAAAATCCATTCACACACACACACACACACACACACACACACACACACACACACACACACACACCAGTTCTGTGGTTCTGATCCTCTAGAGAACTCTGATAGATGTGCTACCTAAAACCAAAAGGTTTCAAATTAGTGCCCAGGAAGATTCTGGTTCTAACTGAGACTCCCGAGGACAGTCCAGGACTTTTCTGACAATCTTACTTCATTATGACCACAAAAGATGGAAGCGAGGTTGCTCTTGGAAATGTCCCCAGTTCAGAAAAGGGCGGTTGTGGAAAGAGCTAGGGAAGGGGGCTACCACGTACCTGTTCCACTCGGATCTCAATGTCGCCGTTCACTTTCTTCCCATGAAAATACTTTGACCTGAAAGGAGACCAAAAGATCTGCTCAGTAAGGATCCATTTCCTTTCTCTCCTTTTCCAAAGGCCTAGAGGTGTGAACCAAGACAGGCCTTGCATGGCTCTGTCCTCCCATGACCACCTTGGTATTTAAAGACAGAATGGCGGAGGAGAGGAGGGGGAGTGGATAGGAAGACAGGAGACTCGAGTTCTGGTTTTCTGGTTCTGCGCAGTGACATGGCCTCCTCTGCCTCTACTGCAGCCTCTAAATGAAAGCCATGCTCCCTGGTGTCTAGGAATTATTTGAAAGACTCAGTGAGACAAGGAAAACATAAATAATGCAGTATTGATTTGGTGTTCTTTTATTAAATTATACATATGTACTACATCAAGGACTAACTGATCTGTTTTCTCATATTTGTGTTATATATTCATCTATCTATCTGTTAACCACTAGTCTTTCCACCTGGCCACTCACCCTTCCACAACTCTCTTCCACCAACCACCAATGGAGGCAAAGGAGTAGACACTATTCTTGTTGTTGGCATTTTGTCTAGGCTCTGCCCCACAGTTATCTGGCAACAGCCAAGCATGCCTGATTCACTATAAAAGGGGCTCCTTGCCCCCTCCATTCTCACTTGCTCTCTTGCTCCCGTTCTGTCCCTTTGCTTCTGTTCCCCCCTCTCTCCCCATTCCCCTCCACCCTCTCTTTCCATGTGCTTATGGCTGGCCTCTACTCCTCTACTCTCTGCCCTTCTCTTTCTCTACTACCCTCATAACTTCCCTCCCCAAGCCCTGACTAAACTCTATTCTATAGTGGCTGGTTCCTCAGGGGGAGGGGATACCTCAGCATGGGTCTGCAGAGGCACCTCCTCCCACACCTGACTGCATCTCCACCAAGCATATTCCTTCTCTCCTTATCTTTTCATAAAACACAGTGCTGTGCCCTCCCTCCCTTTCCCTGCTGACCCTCCAATCTTATTGCTCCATCCCTCCTATTTGCTCACTTTCCTCCACAGGGAACCTACTCCTGACCACAGATCATCTCCCTCTGGACACCAGCTGTCTCTCTTACTGTATGATTAGAATCAGTAACTGCTTAACGCTTGTAACCCACTGAAGTACAACAGGGCTCCAACCAGTCTGTGACCCATCATTTTATCCCCAGCACCCACAAGAGTACTTAAAACACTACAAGAGTGTGCAACACACCACAAGAGTGCAATTGAATGAATGAATGAATGAATGAATGGACCAGTTAGTTATAGGGTTGAATCTGTGGTCTTTTGCGTTTAATGTGTACAAGCACTATCACGAGGCAGGCATTTTTATGTCTGTCCTATCAAGGAAGAAACTCAAAACCCAGAGACTAAATGCTTAAGGGTAATCTGCTTCCAATTATCTTCCTCTGAGTCTCTGCTTTCTTTTGCTCAACACTGAAAGAGTCTGGATAGAAGGGTGCGTAGAGCATTAGGTATCTTTCCATGCATAATGCTAAAGAGTCAGTTTGCTTGCGTATCCGACTCACCAGTGAACCAGGCACTGCAGTAAGCATTTCCCTCTTAGGGATGGTGGCAGTGCTTTTGTTCCACCTCCCTCATCCTCTCCCTTCTCTTCAGCAGAAACATTCACAGGTTAGCACATAAAACTATAGTCCTGAGTCTCCCGGATGTCAGGTGTGGCCACACAACCCAGTTCTAATCAATAATTTGTAAGCATCATGTTCACAAACTTTCTCTGAAGTTTCTTCATTCTATTCTTTTCCCTGGAGCAGGGAACGATTTTCTCAGTCTCCTTTTGTGAAAGGATTCTTTCTACAAATTCTTAGAATGCTTCCCTGTCTGTGTTCACAGCCCCCATGGCTTCTCAGCCAACGTCAGTAGTACCTTCCTCTCCCAAGACTTCCAGCATCCTTGGCTGACAGCTTCAATATTTGTGGTGCTTTTTCTTACACTATTAACAGGCTAAGATGCCACTGGGGCTGGTCTTTTGTGGGACAGGAATGGTTGGTATGACCTGTTAAGTAAGGTGTTACTTTGTTTCTTTCCCATTGGTGCTGGTGAATAAAATGCGTGTGTAGCTACTCTCACACAATGCAGAATTTCATCACGAGTCCTCAACAGGAGAGTCAGCACATTCCATCCCACTTACAGTATTTGTGGGGCCTGAGGGGGGGGGCGGCAAATGGCCTATGAGGTGTATGACTAATATTTAAAGTTGATAAGTATTCTAATTTCAATTCTGTTGCTGTGGTACAAGACCTTATCCAAAAGCAAGTGAGAGATGAAAGGGCTTTTTGGCTTATAATGCCAGGTTACAGCCCAACCTTCTGGGAAAGGCAAGACAAGAACCGAAGCAGTACCAGCATGTCCATAGTCAAGCGTCAAGAGAAGAGGAATTCACCTTTGCCTACTTGCTCTCATCTGGCTCTCTTTTGTAGGGAATGGTGCATCCCACAGCTGGCTGGATTTTCCCCGATTAACAATCAGGACAATCATCTACAGACATGTCCACAGGTCAACCTGATCTAGTCAGTTCCTGGGTTGATGCTCTCAGGCGATTCTACACCGACAGCAAGATGAAGTACACTGAAAATGAACTACCACGATGACTAAAGTTAGCAAACATTTAAATACGATACCTGCATCCCTTCTTTGATGGCTACAGCTCAGAAGGGCTCATCCAGACCGTAGAGCATGGCACTGGCCAGCGTGGTCTTTAGACTTACTTCACTTTCTTCCCTAGTTCCCAGTTACTCTCCGCTCTTCATTCTTCACTCTGCACCCCTGCAGATTCCCGTGTGTGTCTCCCTAGGACTTGACCTTCCCAACAACCCCCAAGAGGGAATGGGGCAGGGTCGCCACCCATATCCTGTAGATGGAGAAGTTGCCGTTCAAGGTCTCATGAATTTTCCAGTTGTCCCATAGTTTCAGATTTTCAAGATTCAGTACAATTCCTTCCTAATGGGCCACTTAATCCACATTTACATTACATTAACATCCACATCATTTACAGCTGCTTCCATAGACAAAACACACACACACACACACACACACACACACACACACACACACACACACACACGTACTCTCTCTTGGGATACTTCAATACGTCCTCTGTTTTCTGCGTCTGATCTTTTGCCCGGGCTCACACCTCTGTTTTGCCAGAGTGCCCCTTTCTTGCTGTCCAGAGTCCTTACAGGTGCTATCTGCTCTCTTGTTTTCCTTAGCAGCATCCCCATCTGGCTGGGCTGGGTGCCCCTCCTCCACAGCTGAGCGCATCATACCCTCTGCCTTATGGTATTGCCCTGCCTTGTAATTATACATTATGATCTGTCCTCTGCCTCCAAACATCCAAGTCTGTGAGCTGTTTCTCAACAGTTGCTGCATATGACAAGCACCCTGCGACAAGGCACAGGACTGTTCTTCCTACATGTTGGCCAGGTAAGGAGATGATGTCTCCCTTGTCCCTGCATCCAGATCTTCCTTGTGACCCTTTACTGCCACCTACTGGCAAACCATTGCAATAACTGACAAATCTACATCTTTTATTATATGGGTCACTGTGTGGTTGTCCAACCTATAGGACTGACAGCCTTGGACTTGATTCCAACCCGGAACCCAGAACACTCTGCATTGTATGCCACCCAAGCAGCTCCTGCCTCAAAGACGCCTCACCTTCCCAGGAGTCTTTGGAATGTTTCCTGCTGGGGCTGGCAGGCTGTCTCAGGCTGAGGTGAGGGTCAGGCAGTCCATCCCTCTGCCTGGCTGGGAGTCAGAAGTCTGTCTTCTGATGGGCCACACAGACTGCTGCCTTCTTGGGGCGGGGGGAGGGTGGGGGGTTGGGAGTGGGGACAGTGGTGGAAGGGTGGGCTAATTCAGCCTGAAGCGGCCTCAGAACAGCTCTGTGTGGCAGAGAGAAGGGGAAGGATGGCCTAGAATTCTAGATGCCTTGGGGGTGGAGCCCACTGTCTCTGCTGTTGACTGGCTGTTTGACCTCAGGCTAAAACAGATGGATCCACGTTGTCCAACGGCTTTGTCTTCCACCAGCGGCCTCATCCCAGTGCCCTAATATGTCCATATTCATAGCTCCTTGAATAATGTTGACAATCAACCAGATCCATGGTCCTGACCCGCGAAGGGGTGGGAACACTAGATTCCAGGAGGGTTCTGCCTCTGTGGGTGGCCTCATACTTTACTGACACATTAAAGGCAACAGGAAGGAGAATATTACAAGCTAGGGCCGCCCGGGGTGGGAAATCTCTAGTTTGGGCCCCCCCCCCCCCGGGATGTGGTGACACGTGACAAAGATTTATGAGGAGTGGGGGTACTGCTTTCCTTTTCTGCCACTGCCTGGTAATGAGGACAAATGTGTCAAAGCAGGGATCCCGGACAGATCCATCTGACCATGGGAGCTACTGAGATGGGGTAGCCTCTCTTACTTGATCCCAGAACTTGAGGATTCTGCTAGCCCCGCCAGCTAGCTGGGATCCTCTTCCCACCTCCCCGAGTCCTGGAATGCAGCAGGGACAGCACGTTCACTCACTCACGAGACTCCCGAGGGTTTAAACTCTGCTTCTCACACTTGCACAGCAAGCCCTGCCCCGTAGCCCGGGGATGGCATCTTTTCATGATTTAACCTGCAGTGATGTACGATCTGCTCTGTGCAGAACCTTCAGGCTCCAAGGAATCAGCCATGAAGACCACACAGGGTTTACTTCCTCCTAGGAGGGAGTGACACACAGATGGATGATACCCATCGGGGCAGCAGCGAAGAGATCCAGCTCACTCCAAAAGGCGCACTCTGCCCAGCCTTGGATGGGAAAGAAGCAGGATGAGAGGCATGTGTGGTTCTGATGAGGTGGCCCGGCTAGTCCACCAGCCAATCAGCTCATCCAATATTTGGTGCCTATTCTTTGTCAGGGCCTAAGACTTCAAAGGTGTGGTAGTGGTGGTGGTAGTGTGTGTGTGTGTGTGTGTGTGTGTGTGTGTGTGTGTGTGTGTGTAGGCATGCAGAGGAAGACCTGGTTTGGGGGTGGGGCAGGATTTCTGATACCTGCTCTAGATATTTTGGGGCCACTCCATGCCTCCTCCTCTGAATAATGGGGATGCAGAAGGTTCATTCTGAAGATGTTGAGGGGGTTTACATCAGGGCCCAGATGCAAAGGCATCCAGGAGGCTGCCAAGAATGCACCAGTGGGCTACTGATGGGAGGTGTCTGAGTGCGGCTTCACTTTTCTGGAAGAAGCTGCAGAAGGGCCTTCTGGCTGAAGAGACAGACCCAGGTCCTGTCTAGATCTGCCGTTTATAACCTAATGCTGCCTCAAGCCAACACCACCGCCACAGCCCACTGTGGAAAATATTAGGAGAAAAATGACTACATCTGCCATCCGGGTAAGGAATCCTGAACAATGCTCCTGGCACACAGCAGGTATTTTGCTAACATTCAGCTCATCCCTTCTGGTTTGTTTTCTGCATGAAGAAGGCTGAGATGATTCATTATCTATCTATTTACCCATACAAAGATTCCCTATCCATCCAAGAAACAACTTATCTATCCATCCATCCAACTCATTCACCCATACATCCACTCGCCCGACTACTTATTCATTTATCCATCATCCTTCTACTTTCTTCTCCTTACTTTGGTGCTATGTTGGTCTAAAACATCCCAGTCCATGTAGAAAGGTTTTTGCATCATAATGGAAGACAATCCTCGAGGAAGACAGAGATCCAGTAGTTACCTTAACATCTCTGTCTTGTATCACAAGGGCCCAACTGGTAGGTCTTACAGGGTCCGTAGCCTCATTTTGACAGGATGAATTATAAACGTTTACTTTTGTGTGTGACAGGGGGTGTGGTGTATGCTAACATGAATATGGGTATGTGCAGGTGTATGCATACATGTGGAAGCCAGAGGGGACATCTTCTATTTGTCCCTAAGACCACCTCTCTCTGAGCCTAGAGAGAGGTTGGCAGCCAGGAAGCCCCAGTAATTCTCCTTTCTCTTTCTCTGTGCTTTCCAAGCTCTGGGGTTACAGGGGGTGTGGGGGAGGGCACCATGCTTAGCTTTTTATGTGGGTGCTGAGAATCCAAACTCAGATCTTCATGCTTGTGGAACAAGCTCACTTAACCATGGAGTCACACACACACACACACACACCCGCCCTGCCCCAACCCCACACACATACACACCTTTTACATTTAAAATACAGAATTCATTTTAAAAGTCTGGCTTCTCTTGAACATCAGAAACTTGGAAACATCTGGCCTGTGTTCCCAAATGGCAGAAGCTGGCCTAGTGTCCTGCAGCTGCTGCCTTTAGAGGGAACATTGCCTGTCACAGCCAGCACCATCCCTAAGGTTCCCAGTCATCTCCCTACAGCTGAAGCCAAATGGCTAATGCCATTTGTCATGGAGCCTAGGCGGCTGTTTTCCTGACCACTGGGAAGTGTTTTCTTCCCACCTGCACTTGTCCCCATCCACGTGCCCCCAAACTGACTGGTGTATCTTCTACAGATAACCTTATTAAGTCCGCTCTTCACATGGTAATTAACTTCTCAAAGAGCTCCAGAAAGCCCCGCAGAAGAGTGGACAGGAATCCTCTTCGCTTTTCCTGCCATGGCAGATGGTTCCCTCTTGCCAGAGAACACAATAGAGGCAGGCTTCTACAGGTCTTGGGGAGAGAGACATTATGTAATGAGGCTGGCATCTGCCCAGAGACATGCCTTTCCAGGGGCAGGGTTGTAAGTAGTAGGGTAAAGTCAGGGTTAGGGGGCACCAGCTCTGAAGTCTCTATGGCCCAAACAGAAGCAGGTCTCTGAGGGACTCTATAGAAAGGTCACTGGGAGGACCTGGGCGAGAAAGCCAGGCTGTGGAGGGTGAGGCTGTGGAATTCCTCAGAGAAGAACGAGGCAAGGGCATGAGACAGGCAAGACAAAGGCCAGAGGAGAAGAGCCAATGCTTCCGTTTAGAGCCTCCTCTAAGGGCTTCTAGAGTAAGATCACTTGGGGTCTGAGCCCGTCATTACTGTCACAAATGAGTAGCCAAATCAAACTTGGAATCTACATAATGGGAAACTCACCCCTTTCCCCACCACCACTTGATGTCTGCCACTGAACGGTACTTATACTGAGCTGTACATGTGCCTGGCCTGCTCTGTTTATCAAGTTGAATTTCATCTCCATCATCCATTGCTCCACCAGCGGTCTTGTTCCTATTCATTTAAACCATGTAGTAAGCCCCTCTGTTTTGATTGATTCTAAGGTTTGTTTTCCATCACGGTCAACAAGCAGGTTCCTGACTCCCTTCTGGAGATTCAGAGTCCACTGTGGTATGTGACAGTTCCTCATGGCCTGACCTGGATCCATCCGATCCTTGTTTAGAAGTAGTTCCTCCATTGAAATTGGTCCGTGTTCCGACAGAATCAAACCTCCCTCCTGTACACAATATCTGTGGGTTTGTCACAACGTCTCCTCAAGAGAGAAGGAGTAGACTAAGCCAGGATTAATTTTCACCAAGAATTTGTTTTTAAGTGCAAGGGCAAACAAGAGTTGACACGTGCATGTACAGTGTGTGCACATCTCTGGAGGGGCCTCACAGGGTGACTTTTTCTAGAATTCCAGTCGTTACACATTATTTTCCCTCTAAGAATGTCACCATATATATCCAGTAAAACATCATTTTGTGTATGTTGACCAAAGATGCCTGTTTTCCTTACAAAGAACTTGACCTTATACAACAAGTTTAGGGTGGTAGCTGGGAATTATCATTCTAATGGGAACACTCATCCAGAGACATGGTCGTCACACAGCCACATGCTGGTATGTCTAAGGAAACAGGCACTCTTTACATTTGAGAGCTCATGGCTCAGACAAGCTCTTTAGAGAATCATCAAAGAGAAGAAGATCTAGGGGGAAAGTTCTCCCTATTCTCTTCTGTTCAAAGACTTTTTCTTTTATCTTCTAGCTAGGACCCAAGGGTGAAGCTCTCTCCCCCAAGATTCTACAAGAGCAGGGTGGTGGTAACAATCTTTCTGTTTCCCCTTCCTCCATCTCTCCTCACAGGAGCCAGTAGGAAGCTGCAGAGACACCAGCCCTTGGATTGAACAGCATGAAGACCTCACGAAGAAGGGTCAGCACTTGAAAAATCCCTCAAGTCAAAAGGGCTAGGGGCTTGGGTGCCACACAAGGCCCTCACTGTGTGTGCACATTGTCTCCCTGATAAAAAGGGCCGGGCCTGGGAAAAAACGGAGCTGTTTCCAGGCAACAGAACTGGTTGATGGGGAATGTCCAGGCCCCTCCCCTCTCCCTGGACACTAGGGCAGGGAGAAACACAGGGAGGGCAGAGAGGTACAGGACCAACGTCTAGCACTGAAGCCCCCCAGGTGGGGTCAGGTGGAATGTTTGAGTTAATGAAAAAAGCAAATAGGAGGTGAGATCTCTTTTATCAGACCCCCCTCCTCTCTTCATTTCACCGGAAGCCTCTTACAGGTCTCCACATACAACAGTTGTATTACGCAATGGAGGGAGAGCCTTATGGTAGCAACAGGCATGAGGTGCTCCCCAGAGCTGGGGGGTCTACAGCAGAGCTGTGCTTCTATGCTTTAAGCTTCTCTGTTTACTCTAGGGCCAGCTGACTGACCGGGAACACTCATTGTAACTCAGAGAATGACTGCCAGCCTGCCAGGGCCCGGACGCCCCTCCTCCAGGGCTTCTGGAAGCTGGCCCTCCAGCACAACCAGCTGAACTGAGAAGCATGCCAAGCAGCTTCCTTCCCCCCTGGCTCTCAGGGCTATTATATTCACAAGCAATTAGCAACTGCAATTAATTGATAATAACAATTACCATCCCAGGGCCTATTATGTCAGGCTGAGCCATGGCCCAACCTCACCCAGGCCAATTCCCTTTACCCTTCAGGAAAGCGGGTCTGTCGTCCTGCCTTACAGAGGAGGAATGTGAGGCTGGGGTCTGCCATCCTGCCTTACAGAGGAGGAATGTGAGGCTGGGAGGTTAGACTTGACTAAGGTGTCATAACTGAAAGTGACAGTAAGGATCTAGGAGTCTGGCTGGACACTGTCCTCTGGGATTACCTTCCTCCCGTCTGCTGATGTCAGAGAAAACTGTGCTCTGAGGATGGGGCCGGTCTGGAGACCTGATTTGACTCCCCAGACAGAAAGCAAGGCATCTCAGAGGCCAGCCTCTTGTTGTTTCACACATTTCCTTCTTCCCTGAGGGAAAAATACTGGACACTCAATGAAATTCAGATTTCAAATGAACAGTAAAGGAATGTTTAGTATATGTCAATCTCATGCTTCACTGTATGTCCTTAGGCTCATTCATTAAGCAGTCACTTGATCACCTGTGTTTATATTTGCTCACTCTGACAATCCTACTTTGATGGTCATCTTTACTGTCAATTTGATGGCCTGTAGAATCACCATGGAAACGTACCACTGGGTGGCACCATTCCATGGGCTGGATTCTCAGATGCTCCAGGATGGAGAAAGCTAGCTAAGGACCGGCATTCGTCTCATCCTGCTTCCAGACGCAGATGCTACATACCTGCCTCCCACACCTCTTGCCGCACTTTCCTCGCCATGATGGACTGGACCTTTAAAGTGTGATCCCAGATAGACCCTTCCTCTCATAAGTTGCTTCTGACCAGGTATCTAGTCATACAAATGAGAAAAGTCACTAGCATACCTTCCCATAGGCCACTGCTGGTGATGCCAGCTCTGAAATATACCTTTCCCCCATCCCTACCTGCTGGTGGCAAAGATGGCAGCAGAATATCCTGGTTGTTGTGGGACCTACTAGGCCCACTACAAGTCCTCAGAGAGACACTCCAAGGTGTCTTGTCCAAGCAGCCAGAAGCAGTCTGACCCCTCAGTAGAAGATTAGAGCTGTTCTGTTACACCTGGAGAAACAGCAAGAAGCCTTGGGAATCCTGAAAAAGTATCCTGAATTCCAGAGCACCTAAGTGTCTTCTGAGAGTGCCTTCTCAAGGCACCTTCAAGCCTGACCCTTCCTATAGAAGAAACAGAAGCTCTTTGGTATCTGTCTCTTCACTAATGAAATACCCATCTCACTGACCTTACCATATGCTAGACACTGTGCTCAAAACACTGGTCGTTAAAGAGGGAAGAAACGGCTTCATGGTGGAGCTAATGTTGGAAGCACAAGACGGAAACTCAGGTGGAGACGTTGCATGTGCTAAAAAAATTCATGTGAAAGAGACAAGAAAGGAACTCTTACTAGGGGCTTCAT
Source organism: Mus minutoides (assembly GCA_902729485.2). Taxonomy (NCBI): domain Eukaryota; kingdom Metazoa; phylum Chordata; class Mammalia; order Rodentia; family Muridae; genus Mus; species Mus minutoides. The sequence goes on from CACVCL010028483.1 coordinate 67,770, forward strand.
CATACCTCCACCCCCAGGGTCAATGAGGTAGGGACAGAGATAGTACAACCACCTACTTTACAAGTAAAGAAACAGGCTCACAAGCAAGCTGGCCAAGACCCAGAGACGGTGAGGGTAAAGTGTGGGCCTTAATTTTGAGCTGCCACCTACTAGACTGTAATTCTCTAGAACTTAATCCTCGTTCCCCTTTTATTCTCATAGAAATACACAGCTCACATGTGTTCCTGGGAGTGGCAACTTTAATATCAAAGCCGGTGAAGAGTACGGAAAAGTCTCTGCCTGGGCTCCCTTGGTACTTTAAAAAGAAGAAAAATATTCTCTGAGTATCCAAGAACAATTTTTTATAAATAAAACGTTCACTCTGCCAGTCTGAGATCATGAGTGTCTGGGTGCCTTCAAGGGCTCCCTTTCCTCCTGGCACCCTTACAGTCAGCCACTCAAAGGGCTCTGGCAGGGTGAGGTTGCCTGGGTGGGGTAGGGCACTTCCCTCCTGGGTGAGGTCACTGGTCTTCTGTGCTTAGCCAATGAGGTGTAAATGGAGTTCTGCCACCATTCTCTCAGCTGTCAGATGCTGGATATGTGTGTATGTGTGTATGCGTGTATGCGTGTATGTGTGTATGTGGAGGCAGTTCCAGAGCCTACTCACATGGAGCACAGGACGTCCTGAGCTTCAGGTACAGATGGGAGAGCAGCAAGAACGTAGTGATACCCAGGCTTGACCTCAAATGCCCTCGCTGAATCCCAAGATGCCAGTAACATCTGCTTCGGCTGAGAGCACAAAGCTTTCTTATTTATAAACAAGAATAGCATTAGTCCCCACACAGTAATTAGGAGGGCTAAATCAGAGAATAGGTGGGAGCCACTCAGCACAGCACCTGGCAATGGGAAGTGCATGAGGTTGTTAGTGGGCATTGTCGATTGGGAGGTGTACCTCTGGGCATGCCTGCGGGGATTACCTTAATTATATTAACTGATGTGAGAAGGCCAATCATAATTGTGGGAGGGACCATTCCTTAGTCAGGAGACCCTGGTCCGTTTAAAGTGGAGAGAACAACATGGGTGGCAAATGCTCCCTTGCTCTTACTAACTATGGGTTCTACGTATGTAACCACATACCTTAAGTTTGAGCCCCTGAGAGTCCCTCAGTATAACAGGTCACAAACTGGAACTGTTGGCCATAAAAGAACTATCTCCTACTTGTGTCGCTTCTGTCGGAGTAGTTTATCCCACCAACAGGAGAAGACACTAAGCCCATTCATAAAGCTATTCATGTAAAAATGAGGACATGGTCGGTCTTAGGAGTTTGTTGATTCTTACGTGTCTTTGTGTTATGTTCCACCAAACTGCCCAGCATCTCCTTCATGCCCAGCATGGGAGGCTTGGGTAGGAAGGTGGCTCTTATTCCCTCCACCCCCCCAAGCTCAGCCTCGCTGGTTTCCTTGAGCAGGTATGAGCATCTTCTACTACTTCTTTCCTGGTCGGTCCACTAGGAAGTGCTGGTGGGCAATGCTATGTACTGATAGCACCCATGACTTCTGTGTAACTGTCTCCACCAGAGCCAATGTGGTTTTCTGTTAGGTTGAATGCGAGGTGAGAGCAAGTAGAGTTTAAGCATGCTACCAAGTTCATTCCTCATTGTCACACTCATACCTTGTCATTGCCAATAATTTCCCAGATCATTGCACAATTCCCTGTCTGTATCGTCTGTACTGCTCTATGCATAGAAACACAATGATGACACCATTTAGGATTGGGTGGGCCACTGGTGGGAGAGAAGACAAAGATGCCCATCTCAGTCTTTTTCAGCCCAGAAGTGTCACAGGTACTCAGCCAGGGCTACCATTAACTGTGCCTTGCCAGGCATATGAGGTATGACAGCCTCTAGGCTTCACGCATGGTGGCTATGAAGCACTTCAAATGAAGGACACACTTTCTATTTGTCAAATAAACAGGGAAGGGGTGGTGGTAAGCAGACATAAGACAGGTCATCCTTAGATGGAACTGCAGTTTGAGAACAAGTTAACTGAGAGGAGAGAGGACCACCAGGACGAAGGCTTACCTGCATCTACCAGTCCCAGTGCCCCTCCTCTCTCTCCAGTGAGCCTGCAAACAGGAGGGCTCACCTGCTCTAGCTGGTTATTGTCTTTGTCATGGCTAAGTAACAGAATGGTTTTTTATTTTGACATTCAAAACTAGGGCTCTGGTTGGTGCACCTTCATGTCTCCCTGCTTGCTTTTGTATGTGAACACATGCAAGAGGTATTCATGTGTGTGTATATATGGGGTGTGTGCATCTGTGGATGCCAGAGGTAGACCTCATGTGTCATCCCTCGTCTCCTGCCCACCTTCTTGTTGAGACAAGACCTCTCACTGAACCCGGAACTTGCCAAGTAGGTTAGAACGGGGATAGTCACCAAGTCCCAGGGCTCTCTCTGTGTCCAACTCCACGTTGCCAGATTACAAGTGTGTGCCACTACATCCAGCTTTTTATGTGTGTTCTGGGGATTGAATTTAGGACCTTCTCAGACTCTCTCTTTTAAAAACAATCCTAAGCAATCACTTTTCATGGACTCTAGCATACTGATAAAGAGCTAAGATTTCATAGTATAGGGGTTAGAATTGTGACCCCTTCCACTGTGTGTGTAGTACCACTGACTACTAAGGTCGGGTACTTGCGAGTTCATAACATCACACTGATTAGACAGGGAGAGGGACAATGGCATACACAGACTGTGCACCAATTGTGCATTGAGCTCTAGACAATATAAAGATGACTGAGCAATCTGAGGAAGAGTCAATTACAACCTGCTGTGGTATGAGCCACAAGGCTGTGGTGAAGAAGTTAAACCAGGGCGGTAGCCACCAGCACTGTGAACAAGATGTTCTTGTCAGATGTGGTACCCAGAAGAGGCAACATCTTCACCTATTCAAGCTCCTAAGGATGAACAGAAATTGGCCAGGGAAACATCGCAGGGAAGGGTATTTTGGGGAACAGGAACAGAAGCTGGTACGGTGAGTTGTGCTTAGGAATCACTTATCTGCAAAGCAGGATGTAGGGCTGAAGGAAGACATACACAGAGCCGGTGGTGTGTGTGTGTGTGTGTGTGTGTGTGTGTGTGTGTGTGTGTGTGTGTGTGTGTGTGACATGCCTGTGACTTTAAACTTAAAGTTTAGGATTGTGATGCATCACCAAAGGGTGGAAGTTGGTTTGTTTCCAGAGAGGACACAACAATGGTAGTTTGGAAGGTAACCAGGAGACAAGGTCAAGTCTGAAAGCTTGAAGCCAGGGCAACTGCTGGAAACTCTAGGTGAGGAAGCCAGTGCCTGCCAGGGCAGCAGGCTGAAGGAAACAGCTTAGAAACTGACTCGCTTGCTCACTGCTCTCTCTTGGGCGTCCCAAGACTGACTGCTTCGTCCCATCCCAGAGGACAGACCTGTTACCAAGCCAGACCTCTAGTAGGATGGCCAGAAGCTCCCTAGAGACCCACGGCATGGCTAGGTTCACCTCCACAAGCTGCATCGTAAGGTACTTAGCCATGAACCCTTGCTGCGAACATCTCAGTTTGTTCTCAGAAAATGCTAACACTATAAACCTGATCAAAATCAAAAGCCTATGGGTGAGAAAGACTCAAGGGGAAAACACCCCCATTATTCTTTCTACCAAGGGACCGGCTGTCAAACTGCCTTCTAAATATGTTTATACTCATAAATGAGTACAGCTCTCAGCCTAGGGCTTTTTTTCCCCTAGAGGATGTTGGTTAATGCAAAGATTAATATGCGGTTCAAGAGCTGAGAATACTGAGAATAGTGATTGATGAGCATAATCATCAATTGATGATTATTGATGATCCGGGATGCAAAGGTTGTCATGAAATGTTGACAGCCCAACATGGCATTGTCACTGAAACTATGAACACACAGACCCTTCCACATTCCATCAGAGAGAGAGAGAGAGAGAGAGAGAGAGAGAGAGAGAGAGAGACCTGGTACCCACAAGATCCTACCCTTTCCTGAGCAGCTGATGACTGTTAATGGTTGCTGTGAGGGGGTGTGTCATTTTCTCCAGGGGTGTAACTACTGAGGAACTAGATGGGAAGAAAATTAAGGAAAAAATAAACGCAAGGCCCCTTCCCCAGGGGTCTGGCCAGTTCTCGGGTGGAATTGATTGGACCCACAGGTTTAAATAATCTGCCAGCTGGCCTCCGAGAAGAGGCGTGGGTTCCCAACACACTTTCTGCTTGCAAGGAAACCTCATGAGGCAGATTGGCCCTGGACCAACAGAGAAAGACAGTTTGCAGGGCTGAGTCTGAGAAGGGTCAGGAAGCGGACAGCAGTGTGCCCCTGGGGCTGGGGGGGTAGGGTCACTCTCAGCCCTGACAGTCGAAGCCCCTCTCATTATCATCTCAAAAGGGAAGGAAGAGGCTGTGGGAGCTGGCTTCTTCTCTTTTCACAACTTCTCCTCTCTGGCGAACTTCACACAAAGGAGGAGTAGCTGGGAAGAAGCAGGACTTGGAGGCAGCTGGCTCCGCCAGGATACACTGGACCACGGGGCTAGCCTGCCACCTGCTGGCTAATTCTGGTAGCTGTGGCCAGGCGTTTTTGGAGACTTCTATAGGTAGGATAGAGAATCTTCTGGCGTCTGCAAGCTATTAGTTCTGGAAACAGTCTCCCTATGTAGCAGAGGCTGGCCTTGAACTCCCAGTCCTCTCAAACTCAGCCTCCTAAGTGCAAGGATTACAGCTGTGCCCTACCACAACCAGCAAGACCGATTCGAAGGCACCCAGGGAACATTAATTTGGAGAGAGCTGGGAATGCCACTGAGATGCTGAGAGGTGAGGAGGGCATAAAGATGTAAGAAAGGAGTTCGAAGGAGATGCTGATGAGCCTGTGGTAGGAAGTCTCCCAGTCACAAACATTCAGCGAATATGGAGCCAACTCCCAGGTAAGCCCACGAGTCTCCATTTCTTTTTTTCTCCACCAAAGGGCAAGAAGAGTTCCAGAAACCAAACACTGTTGTTCTTAAGACCCAATTAAAGTGTGAGCAAGTGATAGATGTTTCAACACACTGAGAAATTGACCACTCAGGGCAAAATCGTTACCTCCACCCTGACTTCCCAGGGAGCTGCACCTAAGACTTCTACACTACTAATTTCTATAGATTAAGGAGATCGATGACCAAAGTCAAAATTTAAATACTACTTGACTGGGGCCACTAACTGGATGCCAGCCTTGTTCACTGTCCCTTGTCACAGTGTCACAGGCTCTGAGGGCCGATAAAGAGCAGTAATATCTATTTAGCAGGTGCAAGGCAGGAAGGAATGTCAACAGGAAGCCAGACACAATGGGATGAACCCTGTCCTTTCTGCACAATACAGGGGACAAAGGCATAAGTCAAGAATGCCTGGAAGGTGCTGCCGCCACGATTAATGACATACAGAGAGATCCACAGTTCTCTACAACAGTATGCATATATGTTCGCATGCCACTCGGTAGCTAGCCAAGGACTTTTATATTGACTTTCATGCTATCTACTTCCATAAAGCCCTGTGAGGAGGCAGGTACCGCATTTAGGTACAGCAAGTCATAAGAGCTACAAAGCTGGGAGGGGCTTGCAGGATAGGACAGAATGTGGCCTAGCTGTTACCATACCACAGTCACCATTATTAAACTTCACTTCCAAACAGGAGGCTACTTTCTTGACAAATAGCTGAGGCAGAGGTAAGACAACTGGCACAGAATACGGTCCAATGTGCTAGGGAGATGGTGCTGGGGAGATGGCTCAGGGAATGAAGGATTTGACTCGCACGCCTTGGGGAGACTGGAGGTCAGATCTCTGAAGCCCTGTAAAAGTCTGGAAGGCATGGTGGCCACCTGTAATCCCAGCCATGGGGAGGCAGAGACAAGGAATCCTGGTGGTGCAAGGGGGAGGGGGGGAAACCACTTAGTTCATCTAGCAAGATTTGGTAAACTCTGGGTTCATTGAAAGATTCTGCCTCTAAATAAAGTGCAGAGTGGTTCAGGATGACACTTGACATCAACTTCCAGCCTCTATACATAGAGCATATTTGTTAATGCACGTACATGCACTCCCACACATGAGCACACACGTACATACATGCATACACATCACACACAGATATACTTGTAAAAAGAAAAGGTTGGATTAGATAGAAATGGAGACTCCGAGGCTAGCACAGGCAGCCACTTGATTACTGGCTAAATGGGCAGGAGCTGTGCCCCTGGTTGAGGGAAGAAAAACCTCTGAAGCTACCAAGCCTCAAGAGCTGAGTCCCAGCATACAGCAGGCATAAGCGAGCCTGTGAGTCAAAAGCCTTGGAGAAAAACAGAAGACAACTCAGGCCGATCAGACGGAGGCAACTTTCAGACCACCCTGGATGTTAAGATCAGATTATTTCTAGGCTGGGTGTGGGGGTTCATACCTGCAACCCCAGCACCCAAGAGGTAGGGGTTGGAAGCTCTCCCGTGAGTTTGAATTCAGACTCGGTTACACAGTGAGTTCTCGGCATAAAGCAATTAACAGTAAAGAGGTCGCTTCTCATCAGAAAGATGAGGCCTGCCACCTAAGTCAGCTGAGCATGTTTTAGCATTGCTGAACATTAGGAATGCATTTGAATAAATGAACAGCTCCGACTCCAAAGCACAGGCTCGGCCACCCCCAACCTGAGTCTACTTTTCCAGGGGTGCTGGGTGCTGGCCACGTGCCAGTCTTTGGGGTTCTGGAGATAGTCACACATGAGTCTGCCCCCCAACACCGTGCATGGGTCTACCATCAGAACAAATGTTTTGCACAGGTTCAGCTCTGCTCTGGACATAGTGCTTCAATGTCTACATTATTGGGCCCGATGTCCTTAACTGTAAACTATGTCTTCTGAGACTTAGAGTATTTATCACCTCTCAGGATCACAACGTTGGGGGATAGACTTATTCCGGAGAGGCAGACCCATATATGAGCACCACACCTGCTCCTGTGACCTGGTGCCCTGTGATTTGTCACTTACAGAATGATTACTGCTTTCAGAACTTACTGTCTGGAGCAGGCTAGAGAACTCGTCAACCCCATCCAATGGAGTATCCGAGGTCAAGCTCATGGGAGAAGTGGGATGTAAGTGTGGGTAACCTGCTCCCAAGGAGTTAGGATAAGAACAGCGAGCCTCTGGTGATTCGTGTACCTTCCCAACAACCTCATTTTGTCAGAGCAGAAGGTAACTTGGGAAACACTGTGAGGTGTATTTCACGCTTATTCAGAAAGTTCATATGCTTTCCCTGCTGTGTCTCCAGAACACTCGCAGTGAGTGAGCTTTTCCCATATCAAAAACGTTAAGATGTTTATAGCATACTCGGGGAACTTTCCAGACTTGGGACCTCTGTTGTTCATTTCAGAGCTGTTAGGCTTGGAGTTGGCAGATGGCTCTGCCAGTATAAGGTCCCTAGAAAGCAAGACATACAGCTTCTCTTTGATGAACTCCTCCTGCACCCAGCTAGCCTCAGAAACTATGTAAGCCTCTTATAACACTCGATTTCTATTCTCTCCTCCCAAGAGGTGAGATAGCCACACCCAGATTCCATCCCTGAAGCTGCTTACCAGTCTGTATGGGCATCATCGATAACCAACAAGATCCTGGGTCTCTGAACCACGGGTGTGACAGGAGTGGGTGGTTCCATCAGCCCTGAGGGTGCCTGTGGGGTCTGTTTCATGGCACTGGAGAAGGAGCTGAACAGGCTGGATCCTGGAGATGAGAAGGAGGCAGCCAGGGGCTGGGGGTGCCTCCTCTCTGTGGCCGGGGATGCTGGGGAGCTACTGGAGCTCTCTGGGCGCTGCAGGTCTGGCATGTAGCCATTGGGCAGGTTGGCCACAAAGCTGCTGTCAGAGAGCCGCCTCCGGAGGAAGTTCATGGCTGCGATAGATGGGAATCCTCCTTCCACACAGAATCAACTCGTTGAGGTTTGAAGCGCAGGTTGCCAGCTACGGGGAGCTGGAGGCTTAGGGTCAGAGGATCCCGGAGCTTTGGCACCACCAGAAGTGGACTTCGCAGGACTCCGCTTACCTGTTGAAAACAAGCCAGCAAGCACATTAGCGGAACCAACGACCTCCCATTTAAAAGCAAATAGATAAAGCACGTTTCCAGCCCATTGTTTGTGTGTGTGAAAACTGGGACACACTTTTAGAGCGTAATTTGGCATTATGGTTTAAAAGCATACAACTTCTATTTTCAGGAATTCTATACTAAAAAAAAAAAAAAATCGAAGAAACAGGTAAATACTTCATGCATAAATAGATTCATCACAACCTTACTGACCCTAGGAAAACATTGGCAAGTCACCAGTATTCAGCCATAGGATGATAAGTCACGAGGGCAATTGTTTCTGTCCATTCAAAAAGAGTTCAAATGCCAGGCAGTGGTGGCACACGCCTTTAATCCCAGCACTTGGGAGGCATAGGCAGGCGGATTTCTGAGTTCGAGGCCAGCTTGGTCTACAGAGTGAGTTCTAGGACAGCCAGGGCTACACAGAGAAACCTGTCTCAAAAAACCAAAAACCAAAAACCAAAAAAAAAAAAAAAAAAAAAAATTTCACATGAAGCATCTTTAGTAACATATTAAATTTATCAAGCCTCAGCTTGCTAGCACATGCCAACAACCCCAGCTACACTGAAGGTAGAAACCAGTAGGTCAATCGTTCAAGGTCTGGCTGGACTATAGTGAGCCCAAGGCCAGCTTAGCAAGAGGCTAGAGGCAGTCTCCAAATTAAATGGATAAATAAATATATAAATTAAAACTTAAATGGCTGGGGCAGAAAGTTCAGCAACAGAGAGCCTGGCATGCAGGAAGCTCTGAGTTGGATCCCTAGCACTGAATAAAAGAAAAAAGAATCCTAGTACAAAATTACATGTACAAAATAACTACAGCCGTATAAAAGTAACACGCACACACAAAAAAAAACCCTATAAATAAAACACAGCAGTAAATACATTCTGGTAACCCTTATTTATATGTTTGTTTGTTTGTAATTTCCCAATTTTCCTGAATGAATAATGTTAAAGGTTGAGAGGCCCCTCACCCCTATTAAGTCCATGTCCAGTGAGAAGAAATCTGGAGTCTAGGCCTGTGAGGGGTATAACTGGAGTTGGGTCAGTATTCATGATGGAACCCCAGGACAGGAGTAGAGCTCTTCTTATGACAGATACCTTCTGTACTTTGTAAGGACACAAGTAAAAGGTGGCCGGCCATCTGCAAGCTGGGAGGTGGTCTTAGCAAGACCTAGCATGCTGTACTCATACACACAGAAACACACACACACTTATACACACAGGAATACACATACACATACTCATAAACACAGAAACACACATACACATACTCATACACACAGGAACACACACACTCATACACACAGAAATGCACACACACATACTCATACACACAGAAACACACACACACACTCATACACACGGAAACACACACACTCATACACACAGATATGCACACACACATACTCATACACACAGAAACACACACACACACTCATACACACAGAAACACACACACACACACACACACACACACACACACACACACACACACACGGAAGCCAGAAAACAACTGCAAGTATCAGTTCCCTCTTTCCACTCTGTGGGGCTGGAGACAGGGCCCAAGTTGTCAGACTTGGCAGTAGGTTCCTTTAGTGGCTGAGCCTGAGCCATCTTACCAACCCAAGAATAATTTTTAAAACTTCACTATCTATTTGAGATCTTGAACAATGACTACTTAGGTCATGGAACTGAAATATACATTTCTGCTGTGTTTTTTATAATTTATGGTTATAAATTTTACTTACAGTAAAATTAAGAAAACCTTTACAGTGCAATTTTCTGACTTTGTTAAATGACCGGGTGGGGTAGGGTTTATTTGTTCCTGTCACCTCGGAAAGCTCTCCTGCACCCCCTTCTGGTCAATCCACACCTTCCTGGGGTACTAATATACACTGCTGTGTCTGGATTTTTACCTTGGTGCTAGAGACACCAACTCCAGTCCTCATAGTCATACGGCAAGAACTTCATGGGCAAAGCCACCTCTGTAGCCCTGAGGCTAAATTTAGGGTTCAATATGATCTGATTTGAAGCTGTTCTACTGCACTTGATGATGCCCTATTATACTTGACAAGAAAGATGTGTGTGTGTGTGTGTGTGTGTGTGTGTGTGTGTGTGTGTGTAAAATTACTTTCTATTGTTTTGAGTCTGATTTCCCAGAGAGGTGTTTCTCCCCGTAGTGTCTTATAGGTAGGGACACTGACAAGTGTCAGCAAGAAGGAAAAAGAAAATTGGCCTTGGCTGATCCTCTTGAGAGAAACTGAAACATCTCTTGAAACCCCCTCCACCCCCACCCCCCACCCCCCACCCCCGCCTGTTTATATGCTGCCCAGTTACTAATTAAACCACGAAGACTGCAGCTCTCTGTTTTAGTTCTAGCTTCTCTGGGCTTTCCATACCAAGCTTTCTGTTTCACTCAGGCAGATGTGAAGTGGCTCCCTTCCCTTAAGAGGCTCTCTTCCCTCCTTTCCACTTTTTGTTTCTCTCTAGCAACATCCTGTATTTGATTGAAATGTTTGTCCAAAGTTCATGTTTATCATCTGTGAAGGGCCTAATCCCAACAAGCTACTGGTCACTACTGGAATGGAACTGCCTTTTTCTTTTTTAATTTCTGGATGAAAAAGTCTGTGGAATATTTGAGCTGAAGAGATTATGCAGTTTATTTAACAGTCTCCTTTTTAGGAACTCTGGTCCACCTCATACTGGTAGGAATTCAACTGTTATCACCAGATTTGCCTCCTCTCCATGTTTCTGTCTGTTGGAAAGCCCTATTTACATTTTATTTTGAGACAGAGCTTTACTAAGTAGCCCCAGGGTGACCCTGAACTCTCAAACACCCAGCCTCAGCTTCCCAAGTAACTGGGTTTATAGGTGTGTTTCTAGGGGCATGCTAGAATAAACTAACAAACTTCTAATAAACTTCTGGTCGACCCCAACAACGATCAGTGGTTTTCCTGTAACCCTTATTACTATGGGCCCCAGAAAGACTTAGGTCTGGCAAGCCCGAGTTGGTAACAGATGATCCGAGAGCTATGACTTGAGGTATGCGTTGGTAAAGAACTCGGAGTGGCTTTTCGGAGAGTAATATATCTTTAAATAGGACAGCGGGGAAGTTCTTTCTGAGGAAGTGGACTTTTCCATAACATTACTTTTACCTAGCAGGTGATGTGAGATTTTTTTTAAAATGTTTATACTGTGGGATAATTAAATCACATAAAATTTTCTTCTATACTTAGCATTTCTTGCATGGTAAAAGCATTTAAAATCCTCTGGCAATTTGAAAATATAAAATATGTTATTGTTTAATATTTAACATCTGAGGTCCTTACAATGGACAACTGAAGTTATTCTTCTCAGCTGCAACTTTGATCAAGGACACTGAATTTTTTTCCACACGTTTTCTCTCCTTCTAGTAGCCACAATCCGACGTTATACTTCTGTGCTTTCAACTCTTAGATGCCCCAACTGAGGTCATTTAGGTGGTATCCTTCTGTATCCTACTTACTTGCCTTAACATAGCACTCTCCAGGATTATCCCTATCGAGAGCAACAGGCTTTCCCTCTTTTTAATTGCCTACAAGTATTTCGTTATCACCAGCAACACACTATCTGACAATAAAAGTAGATTCCTTTAACACCTTGGTTACTGTGAGTCATGCTGAAAAGCTCATGGGAGAGCCACTATCCCTAGCTCCTTGCTATAGTGATTCCCATTTCTTTGGATATGTGCACACAAGTGGAGCTGCTAGACCAAATGGTAGTTCTAGTTCCCAGTTTCTGAGGAATCCCATACTGTTCTCCATAACAACTACATTAATTTATATTCCCATTTATAGTATACAAAAAAATCTCCTTTCTCCATGCCCTTGATGGCTCTATCTTTATGATTTTAAATTATATTTCTATATGTGCATGTCATCATGTGTTTGTGGAGGTCAGAGGACAACTTGCAGAAATCAGTTCTCTCCTTCTACAATGTCAGTTCCAGGTATCAGACTTAGTGGCAGGCGCCTTTACCCACTGGGCGATGTTGCTGGGCCTCAGCACCGTCTTCCATATCGCTTATAACCATCAATCTATCCCATGTGAGGTGTTCATTGTGCCCATTTGCATCTTCCTGGTGATGAGAATTACCTTCATATATCTTTGCTGTGTCTTCTTTTGAGAACTATCTATTCGGGTGCTTTATATATCTTTATTTTTAAAGATTTATTTTATTTATTATATGTGAGTATACTGTAGCTGTCTTCAGACACTCCAGAAGAGGGAGCCAGATCTAGTTACGGATGGTTGTGAGCCACCATGTGGTTGCTGGGATTTGAACTTATCACCTTCGGAAGAGCAGTCGGGTGCTCTTACCCGCTGAGCCATCTCACCAGCCCCAAGATTTATTTATTATTATATCTAAGTACACTGTAGCTGTCTTCAGATGCACCAGAAGAGGACATCAGATCTCATTAGGGATGGTTGTGAGCCACCATGTTGTTGCTGGGATTTGAACTCAGGACCTTCGGAAGAGTAGTCAGTCGGTGCTCTTAACCGCTGAGCCATCTCACCAGCCTTTATATATCTTTAGAATAGGTTTCTGTTTTCTGTTGAATTGCGTTCTCTTATATTTTTGGATGATAGCCTTTTATCAGACAGATATTTATAAATTATTATTCTAACCCATAAGCTGTCTTTCACACTACTACTTCTTTCAATCTGGTGTAATCTTATTTGTTCATTCCAACTTACATGTTGCCTGAATTTGGGAGACATAGCTCAGATATCATTGCCGATGCAAAAATTGATTTCTCTCTCTCTTTATGTTTTTCTAATTGTTTGCATTTTCAGTATTACACTCATTTATCCATCTTGAGTTGGATTTTACAAAGGGTATGAGAAAAGTCTCCAATTCATTTTTCTGTCTGTAGTTAGCTATCTCCATAGTGATTTTTCTGTGGAAACTATGCCTTCTCTGTTGTATGTTTTTGTTTGTTTGTTTGTTTTGGTTTTTTGAGACAGAGTTTCTCTGAATAGCCGTAGCTGTCCTGCAACTCACTTTGTAGACCAGGCTGGCCTCGAACTCAGAAATCTGCCTGCCTCTGCCTCCTGAGTACTGGGATTAAAGGCGTGCGCCACCACGCCCGGCTCTGTTGTATGTTCTTAGAAGCTTGACTGTAAATGCTCAGCTTTATTTCTGTGCTCTCTGTTTTATTCTAGGTCAGTGTATCTGTTTCTCCACCGTTGCTATACTTCACAAAAACTGGTTTATTTGCATTTTATGCATATGCGTGTTTTGCCTGCATGTATTTATATGCATTGCAGGTGAGCCTGGTACCTACAAAGGCCAGAAAAAGGTATCAGATCCCAGTGACTATACTTACAGATGATTGTGAGCCCATCATGCTGATGCTGGGAACTGAATTCAGGCCCTCTAGAAGTTCCCTTAACCTCGGAGCCATCTCCTGAGTACTATAGGTCATGGGTCTTTAAGATGAAACATGAAGAATGTGAAGTATCTGTGCAAATGGTAGGGAGAATGCTGGCATATCTGAAGCAGAGAAAGAAGGTCCATTCTGCTGGGGGTGGTGGTGGTGGGAAATACAGGTTCACAAGAAAAAGATTAGAGAATGGAAATTAGATACTAGTTTTAAAAAACAGGCATACTGAAGGTAAGTTTGGCTTTAATACAACGGTGGCAGTACTCTATAGAAGGGTTATCGAGAAAAGAGTCATGATCAAGTTTTTTGGCTGTTATGTGAGACACAGACTGTGGAGAATTTATACGATTGTTTCCTTACCCAGGTATCCCTTACTCAGGGATTCAGGTTTTTGTTTGTTTGTTTGTTTGCTTGCTTGCTTGCTTGCTTTTGTTGTGCTGTGTTTTGTCTTTTCAGTCATACACTATTCACCACAGTCCAAAGTCTTTACCTTTGAAAATTCCAGAACGATGCTATTAATGTGTTCTAACCTGTTCACTGCTTGACATGATGTGCTACAATCTCACAGTGCACTGATCCATCCCATACAAGACAATGGCCATCCATCTGTCCAGCATATACACATGTTGTATGCCACCTGCCCATCAGGCACTGATACCCCATCTTGGTCACAAGAATTCTATTATCACAATATAACAGTTCTTGTGTTAAAGTGACCAGCATTTTCTGTAATGGCTGCAGAAGTGCGAAAAGCAGTGACATTGACACATACTTGCCACTAGAGGGCAGGTGTGGACACAGCAGATTGGAAAATATCTCAGAGACTGAGGTAGGAAAGGGGAGTATAGAGAGAATGAAAACAAGTCCACTTGGCAATAGAGCCTGAGGAGGGACAATCGCAGGGTCATAGGCTTTGCATCAACTTAGGAAGAGCTTTGTGCAGTGGAAAGAGTCATCCCACAGTGGCATCAGCCCAGAGAAGAAAGCAGGTGTCTGCTCAGAAAATCTTGAGTTCATTTCCTTGCTCACGATGAGGATCAGGTAGGTTTATGTACCTGGGTACCCACTCTGGAATCTACTTATAAACCTGACTCCACCCCCCCCCCATAGGATTCAAATACCCACTCATTTATCTTGTCAATCCTCCTGTTTAGTCGGCAAGATCCAGCAAACTGACTCCAATGGTGGTTCTTTCCCAGGACAGGGCTTCTCTCGAAGACATTAGTTAAAGATCACACAGTCTCATCTCTCTGATGTTGACACTGTCTGACAGAATCAGGTAGCCTGAAGGTTGAGCTGATGGGCTCTGCTACTTCCTGTTCACAGTGTCTGGGCAAAATGATGTCATCTCACAGTGTTTGGGCTTCTTTTGTTTGCAGAATTCAGATGATAGACTAGTGCCTGCCTCTTGGGGTTCTTTTGAGAAGTGACTAATTAAGGTGTTTGAAACAGTACTTGGCATTAATGAGCAACCTGTGTTCCACTAGTATAGATTCTTTTTGGAAGCCAGCACTAGGAGGCCCAACAGTGACTGGGAAGGCGCCTGGTGCTGGGGGATGCAGAATTTGCATTGGAATGAGCTCATCTTTAGTAACAGGAAGAAACACTCAGACTTGTGGGGCAAAAGTAGACCAAGTAAATGGCGTTAAAGTGCTTTTGAAAACATTTGTCTTTTAAGTTAACAGGGAGTGCAATGGACTTTCTGGGTAACTAGTTCTACGAATGTTAACACATTCTCATAAACACTGACACCCAGAGCAGATGCATCACTCCCTACCAAACCTCTTCACGATGCCCTTCCAAGGTTACTGGCACAGGGCTCTGCAAGCTGGCACCTGGGCCTCCCACAGGAGTAATTTAGATGAGGAATATGCAAAGCCTACCTCATTTCTTAAGCAAAAGGAAAAGACTGAATCCCAGATTGAATCTTCCTGCTGGTGCTTGCACAATGGCTGTGGTCTCAACAGGAAGTCTCACTACATGCCTGCCCAGCTCCTTCAGGTATTCATAAATGCCAACCTTTACCAGAGGACTCCCTTCTGGTGGCCACTCCCTGACACTTGGGGTTCCTCTAATACTACAGCATGTATCAGCTATATTCTGCCTACAATTTATTCCACATACTGTCCACTTTCTGCTTGCACTGACAGAATCCCAGTACCTCAAGATCAGATACCACTGTGTGTCCCGTTCCCAGCTATATCCTAAGCCCTTAGAACAGTGTCTCTGTGGGGATGTGTGACCTTAGAGAACATAAGATGACTGCTGAAAGACCTTGCTAGAATAGCACGCTGGGGACCTTCTGCTAGAAGGTTGGGACGAACACTCTCTTCCCAGAATGACCCAGCAAAACAAGCTGTACAAGGAAGCCGCAACCACAAGGCAGGTGCAGATAAGGACCAAGAATGTTTCAGTTCCCTCTTCTGGTGACTAAGACCTCACCTCACCTGGGGCCATCAATGTTGCTTAGGGAGAGGCTAATTACCATTTCTAAGGGGGGTGGGAAAGGTCAGCTTGGACCAACCTTGGGCTTAAACCATACCCTTAAACTGTATAAAAAATGTGTGCTTGGGAGATTTGGGGTCGCCTCTGCCCCAATTGCAGAACGCCCTGGTGCACTGGATCAATAAACCTCATGCTTATTGCATTGATCTCTGTTTCTGTGAGTGGGACATCCCAGACGTAAGGCTCATCGGGTCTTACGTCTCCACATAGTAGGGTAGCAATAATCATTGAGTGAATCTCCATAAAATCACCAGAGACAAAGTTTAACTACCTCCACTGTTTTCTAGGAATATGCTAAAGAAAGCTCTCTAGGTGCCCTACTCACATCTCAGCTAACCAAATACCGTACTTGGAGGAATAGCCATCCTCAGTTTTTAGTGGCCAATCCTCTGTGTAAACACACTGAGATTCATACAGTGCCCCTCACTCCACCCTCTCTGCTCCATGAGTGAACATGAAAAGGAATTATTTTCCTCCCTGATTCCCTCTTAAGAGTCAGTCCTTGATTAGCATGTTTAAAAATTGCTAGAAACAGCATGGCCTGGGATTCACCAATACATTGATGACTGTGAGTATAGACAGTTTCTCAGGGGAGTCAGGGAACCCACAGCTCATATTGGGTTGAATTGAAGAGACACTTCACTTTCTGGAGAAAAGGTCAAGCATGGAGGAAATTGCTCCACGGATACCAACAGATGTCTTGGGCCTTTGGAGCACAGAACCCCTTTCCAGACATATCATGAAAGTGCATTCTGTTTTTTATGAATTCAAATCCCAGATGTCTTTCTCCTGGGAGTGGTGTCATTTCCTCCACAAGTAAGAGCACAGTGGGTACCCCCAAAAAGATTTTTTGTAGGGAGTGGTTCTGATGCTTTTGATCAGGAATCTGCATGTGAACACTGAAGGTCCCATTCCCCAGTTGGTTTTTGATTGATCAATAAAGATGTTTGTGGCCAAAGAACTGGATGAAATAGGTGGGACTTCCAGTTTTCCTGCAGGCAGGTTAACAGACTGGAGGGAAGAGGAAAGAGTCAATGTGCTTCAAGGGAGAAGGGCCATTGTCTGCTTCCCAGACTGGCCTGGGGTAGCAGGGGGGAGATTAAAAAGATAATTAAGATGAGGGCAACTTTGGGGGGCTGAACAAGGAGAGGTAAACTGGCAACTAAGCAAAGGGTAGATAGAATTACTGGTGTTGAGCTGGGAGTGAAAAGAAGGGCACGATAGTGGAGGGAGGCTTCGAAAGAGCCCAGCCATTGAGCTAAAGCATATTAAAAGTAAGTTAATGTATATGTGCTTCATCCTGGGATCTGAGGGAACGAGGGTGGGGCTGAAACTTAAAGCAGGGTAGCAGGAATGACACAGTACAGATTGTAGCTTTGAAAGTATTATCTGTGGGCTTCTACACCGGCTTCCTCCTCTTGCAGAAGAACAGCCAAGGGTGTTGGGAAACTGTGAGAGGATCAGTCAAATGAAATCCTTTTATTTGCTTCTAATCACCTCCCCTAGCCCCCACCCCTGACAGAAACACATTCAAATACAGAAGTGGCCCAAACAATCCAACTAAGCGCCTGGACATAAACATTGGCATTCGATAAGTGGAGGCATCTACTAAATCCTCTGAAGATTACGTGGCTAATATGACTGAGCTATCTGCAAAATAATCACAGGACTTATTTATACAAAGAATTTGCAGAGCCCTTTGGGCAGTGACATCCAGGACCAGGTCCTTGCATGATGTTATCCACTCATGTCAGTTTGCCTCTGACTTACCCAGACTTCATCATCTGAAGATTGTGTCTAAGATCCCCACAGTGTAGAAAGCTTGTTAGCTGTCATATGTGGTGGCTGGCCACACTGCCTCCCAGGAAGAAATCAGAGATGGGTGCTAGGGCCTGGCTCACTCCCATTTTATTCAACCCACCAAATGGTGCTGCCCACTCAGGGTGGGTCTACCGTCTGCTATGAAACCTCTCTGGAAAGGTCTTCACAGGATATCTCAAGGTGTGTTTCCTGAGCGATCCTAAATCTAATTGAGGTGAAGATCAGGATGAACCATGGCTCTTGACAAAGGATGCACTGCAGTTTACAAATCTGATTTGGGAATATACTTCTCCAAACCACTGTCTGGCTCCCAAAGGCTATCTATGGCGATGCCAAAGTGGTCAGCCCCACAAGAGAGAGAGAGGTGTGCTGGTCTTTCGTGTGACAGGTACCTGTTAAGAGCACTGCCATCTGGAAATTGAAACTCACTGTCTCAGCTCAGAATTGAAAGGATCACTTTTGAATCTCTGTAAAGAAACAAAACGAAACAAAACAAAAGAGACAGCTCTTTCACAGATGGACAACTCTAAACTTTACGGGTTTTAGAGTATTCTCCAAACAAGCCTCTTCAAGAGACTTTCTAGACTGAGGTAAATGAGGTGAGAAGACCCACCTTAAAGGTAGGTGGCACTCTTCCCTGGACTAGGCTCCTGGACGGAATAAAACGGGAAGTGAGCTGGGCACCACCCTCCATCACTTGCTGCTTCCTGACTACAGATGTAACATGACCAGCCACCTTATACTCCTGCTGCCATCCTTGCCGTGGTGGTTTGTCCACCCACACGTGAGCCAATGCAAAACCCTTTGCTCCTTAAATTGCTTTTTGTCAGCAACAGAAGAAACTAGTAGGGAATGGCTGTATAAGAAGATCTTGATGCTGATGATGGTAATCATGAAAGTGATGGTAGTTAGGCTGGGAATGGGGTGGCCTATTTACTGGGCTTAAGATCCTGGTTCTGCTGAAATAGACCAAAAGATGGGACTTAACTTCCCAACAACCTTCGGTAGGAAACGCTATCACCTAGATTTTACTGATGTAAAATCAAAGACCAGAGACAAGACTCAGTTTGCCAGGCTCTGGCTCATTAACTCAAATCACCAATCTTCTAGCTCTATAACTTAAATGTAGAACTCCCAGCTCTGGTGGCCACAATCCTGACCAGCCCCACTTCCTGACAGAAATAGTATCTGAGCCCTGCCAGACCTGAGACCATCGTCCATGGGCATTCCAACACACTGTGGTACCCTAGTTCCCTTGGAATCTGTCTTCTCAGGTGTTCAAGTTGAGTATGGCCATTTACACAGAGGCCCCGTCCCTTCACTCTGTACCTCACAGGGGGGTTTCACCTCTGTTTTATTTCTCTAGCACATCCTTCCTTATGCTTCCATCACTTTGTCTGGGAATTTATTCTGTTCATGTTCTCTGGGCTTATTGCCTCCTCTGGAAAGATTCTGGTGCTACTCACCAGTTACCAATTAGGTCTAAAGCTGCTTGATATGGTGTTCTATGCACACACTCATCATTGTGGATTTGAGAAGAAGGACTTGGCTCTGAGCACTAAGGTACCAAGACTCACAGCACATGTGGACTTGCTGAGTTGAAGAGAATAGCAGGCAGAGGAGTCAATGAGATGCTGGTATTGTCACAATTTGGAAACCAGGTAGAACCTTCTAGTCTGCTGAATAAGAAAACGAGTAGTGTTCTTCTTAAAGACAATGGGACCTGATTTCTAGTAATGTCCCCGAGAATGAAAAGAATGCAACGATGAGAAAATACCAGTCATCTGGAAAATACGCATGATTCTTCTGCCAAAGGACACACAGTCTTTCTGTCTATGTTTGTGCTTCTCGACACTAACAGAGAAGAGCTATCTATCTATCTATCTATCTATCTATCTATCTATCTATCTATCTATCTATCATCTATCTACGTAATAGATATGGAGAGAAAGAGAGAGACAGAGACACAGAGAGACATGGAGATGCAGAGAGAGACATACAGAGAGACATAATAATGTACACAGGCAGCAAGAGACACACATAGAATGACAAAAACATAGACACAGAGAAAGACAGATGGAGTCACACTCACAGAGAACATACCTGATGAGCCAGACTGTGCCTACTTGGCCTTCAATCCTCCTACACCTTCAGTTGCTGTCCAGAAGCCCCCTGCCTAGGGCAGGGCAAGTGACCAATTGGCAATGCTCCTAGAAGCCAGGTGCTAGCCTAATGAGGAAGTTGGCAAGTACACTTGGGAAATCAGACACGGCATGGATAAAGAGCATTCCAGTAAGCAGGTCCTCGTGCTCTGCCACACCCCTCTTGTCCTCCTCCACCTCAGTAATGACCCTATTCAGTCACACGGGCTGTCAGTTTGAGGATCGCATGCACTCACGACTAACCTAAAACAGACTGATTTATTTGCTTCCATAAACCCCATAGTCATATCCCCTAACAGATGCGATTCATCGTTTGCTTCTGAGGCTCCCCAGTTGACAGTCTGTTAGGTCTTCCAATTATCAGTTACCCCGTTTGACCCTTTCCATGCCCTGCCAAGTGCACTTTGGAATTAAAGATCCTTTTGCACCATTGGAGATAACAAGACTAGGACCATGACTAGTCATTTTCCACTCCAAAGCTACCTGGTTTTATACTTCCAATAAATGAAACCTCATTCCCTACAGTCTGAAATGATGATCCTTCAAAAGATTAAATGTGTCATGTTTAATCTCCAGCTGATGACATTATTCTGAGAGGTTCTGGACATACCAGACATGCCTATCTGGTAGATGCCTACCATAAGGGGGATAAATCCTTAGAGACTGTGCCATGTACCAAAAATTTCTTTCTTTTGCTCTGTTTCATGGCTACAAATTTTGTGAGCTACTGGGTTCCACCCTGCCTTCTCCATGGTGATGGAGTAAAAGCTCTGAAACCATGGGTCAAACCTTCTCTCTTTAGTTTCTGTAAGATAACTGATCACAGCGGCACAAATAACCCGATGCCATAACCGCTTCTCATTAGGTGCTGAACCTTATGGTCGCCTACCCTCAGGCTTCTGCACTAGCCATTTCGCCTGAAAATTTCTTCCTTGGCTCCCTCCTTGCCACACACGTCCCACGTCTTTTCCCACTTTCTCAGAGTACTGTAACCACTCTGATCCTTCCCTGCACTCGTGTTCCAGACGCACCGTTCCCCATAACAATGCAACTATGTGCTATTTCTCATTAGGCACTCCAGAAAAAGAAAAAAACCCGAGATCTCTGTCTCACTGCCTTGCCCAGGATCCGGCACACAGAGCGAGCCCACACATAACGAACACAGGATAGAATTCTGTTGGAGGAGTCTAGGTCTGTGGGTGGTTGTAAGCTATCTGTGTCCAATTTGGGGAGGGCACAGGAGGAGATGCCTGTGCAGTACAGAACCCCCACATTCTGGCACTCCTACTCCAGGATGCTGTTTTCCCGACGGGGTGTACCGTAGTTCGAGCATGGTCACTTACCACCAAAACTTATGGTGAAGAGTAAGTCCTCACTGGGCAGTGTTGGTTGGTAGAGCCTAATAGAACGTGTTTCCACCAGTGGGACAAAATCCTCGTGGACTAATGGTGTCCCTCGGGAATGAGTGGGTCTTTACTCATGCAGGACTGAGTTAGGTATCAAAAGAGCAGCTATTACAAGTCAGCCCTTGTGTCCACCTTGTGTTCAGGTGCTTACACCCCACTCTCCTGAATACTTTTGATATGTGTAGGCATCCACCATGCTGTGATATCACCCCGTGTAACAATCTGATCTTGAACTTTTCTATCTCCTGTACAGTAAACCAAATAAATCTCTCCTCTTTACAGATGATCCGGTCTGAGGAATCCTCAGAAAAATGACAAAAACAAAACAAAACAACAACAAAACAACCTTGGCAGACTGATTTGTTCAAGGTCACAGTTCAGTAGAAGTACAGGCTATATCAGAGCACAAGTCTCCCGAGTACTCAGTTAATGAGTTTATCTGCCTTTGAAACTACCCCACCTAATACAGAAGGACCTCCTGAATACCTGCTGGCTACTTTACTTTCTCCCAATAGTGAACATCATCTCTGAATTACCAAATAGCATCCCACCATGTGGCTGATTATGATCCAAAGATAAGCACCCACTCTCTAATCCTCACCCAATCCCTTTGGACAAATCCTATCACTGACCTCATTTACAGATGTGTAAACTGAGGCTCAGGGGATTTAACAACTTGTAGGATATCACGTGCCAGGACATTGGCTGTTGCACTGTTCTCTACCTCAGAGTGGAGACTTTCAACCACTGAGACACTTTAGTGGGAGGCCCCATCTCCTCTCCTGGCACAAAGAGCTAACAGTGTGATCACTGGTAACATCTGTCTAAGATGCAGCATTCTCTCAACCCTGCATTGTCCTTCACCTTGGAAAGCCCAAGTCTGGGAACTGGATCAAGAATGGTCCAGTCAGCTGCACCTTCAGGGACACACTCCCATCTTACATGCAGGCTGGCTGCCTTTCTGCTACTGAAAAAGAGACATCTGAGCTAGAGGTGTGTGTGTGTGTGTGTGTGTGTGTGTGTGTGTGTGTGTGAAGGATGATGACAGTGACAATGAAAACAGCAGCAGGTAATAATAGTTAGACAGAACTAGGTCCTGCTCCAAGTCTCTCTTGTATAACAAACCCATTAGCCCTAACAGTTGCTGGGGAATAGAATATGCAACTTTGGCACAAAGACTGTTTTGAGCTAAAGTTAAGAAAGATCAAAGGGAGAGTTCTCCACCCTTTCCTTGTTTGCCTAAAACCAGCCCCCCCCCATTTGCCCATGTCTCAATGTCCCCCAGAAAGTACATAAGTTAACTGCTCCAGACAACACTGACCCTTTAGGACCCATCCCACAACACAGTAGGAATTTCCCCTATAAACTCTTACTAATTAGTTTTTCTATTAGTTTCACACTTATTTCCTGTCTGATAAACTCAGCCCCCTTTCCTCTGTGTTACCAGTTCTCTGGACATCTCTGCTCTTTTGTTAAGATGTTCTCCGGTTCAGGGTCCATTTATCCCTCAGAATTGCTCAAGTTCACATTCAAGTGCTTGTGATCTATCACGCAGCTGCAATCCACTGCTACCCTGTGAGTTGAAAATATGTGAGAGAGAAGCCTAAGAGACTGCACACCATAGCTCAGCAATGCTGCACGCTGCAGGGTATTGGATGCTTCCTCTGTGATCACAAGATCGCCTGGACCACGGGCTGCAGCAGCCCAGCATCATGGAAAAGGAACATAACACACATTGCTCGCTTGGAAAAAAAAAAAAAGAAAAAAATCACATTCTAACATTGAAGCACTCTATTAAAGGAGTGTCACAGTCTCGACACAAAGTGAAACGGCCTGGGGTTGAACCATGGGGAGATGATGCCTGTATGCACTGCATTTCTTCGAAGCTGGTTTTCTTTGTCCTTTTGATCGTACAGGGCTCTAGCAAATGACCCAGTGATCAACCTGCCTAGGGCAGTTTCTCATGTTGCACTGACTTTGCTGTTACCTCATAACTGTAATTTTGCTACTGTTATGAATAATAATGTAAATATCCGATATGCAGGATATCTGATATGTGACCCCTGAGAAAGCTCACACCACAGACAGGGACAGTTTTGTTTGTTTTCCTCCTCTACAATAATTTATTATCCTTGATTTACAGATGGAAGAAACTGAGACCCAGAGAGGGAGAACAACTTGCCCAGTGTCCACAGCCCTAAGGTTTGGCTCCAGAATATAAGCCCACCCCTTTCTGCCCCACTCCTTTCTGCTCCACCCTTTGGGCTAATTATCCTATTATCCTCCAAGCTTCTTTTCTATCAGCAAATGAAAGGCCCTCAATTAAGACTTCATGCAAGTCTTTCTTGGTCCCAAGTGCCAGAGCCAAGCACAGGAAAGAGGTTAATTTCTCTGCCTTTGCTTATTTTGATTTCTAATAAAAATCGTCATATTATGTTAGTCATAACATTTAATGAAATTATTTTTAATTGTCTCATTACATAAAAAGTCCTTAACTCAGCATCTCTTGTGCGTTCCCATGAGTTCCTAGCAATCGGATGGAAAAGGTTCTGCCTGCCTGATTTTATCCAAGGGCAGCCACATCTCAGCAAGACTTGTAATTTAACGAAGGAAACACAAGCCACTTAATAGCTCATCCAGGCTGCTGGGATCCCAATGTCTAGGTTCCTCATAGTTTTGTTCAGTTACCACTTGCTCCACCATGTGTCCTCAGAAACAGCGCCCCCTGGGGGTCAGAGGAGGAGCTGCCTGCCTGAACTTCTAGTCTTAATAGGAAGCTGGGACCATTCCTTGTAGATAAATAGTGCAATAAGGGAATGTGTACATGAGAGAGAGAGAGAGAGAGAGAGAGAGAGAGAGAGAGAGAGAGAGAGAGAGAGAGAGAGAAAGAGAGCAATGGGGGTGGGGAAAGATATTAAAATAATATGGGAGTCAAAAGCATGATTAAAATATACTGCATTAAAAAACATTTTCAATAAATAAAAAAAGACTATAGGGGCAGTTTTTTGCCCTGTTGGATTTCTTCTCATTGGGAGCTCACTGCCTCCAGCCAAATGGGAACTGTGACACCTAAAGGCAGAGAACATCCAACAGGCAGAGTATGTAGAGCTTTGGGATCCTGGCATCAGATTCCCCACTGGTAGCACTACTGTCCCTCATGGGCAAGGCAGGGGCTTTACTCAGTGGCTGGGCTGGCTGGTGGCTGTTCCCTGCAGTAACAGCTATTCTGAGGCAAGCCACTGTGAACAGTTCCTCAAGAAAATTAAAAACAGAATTACTATATGACCTAGCAGTATCATAACAAATATATTTCCTATTGCAGAGAGATGTGCTCATCCACATTCATAGGTGATTTTATTCACAACAAATGGGACATAAAAATAGCGGAGATGTCCATCAACTAATGAATGATGCCTATACATAATGAAACTTTGTTCATCTATAAAGAAAATGAAATTTGAAGACAAATGAACGAAACTGGAAAACATTCTACTGACTGATTTAACTCAGCTCAAGAAAGACAAATGTTAAATATTCTTGCTCATATGTGGATGTTGGCATCGAATCCTTAGATTTGTGAATTTAAACCAGAGTACCTGTACAATCCAGAAAATTAGAAAAGGACCACTGATGAGAAGAGGGAAGAAAAATCTTAAGGGAGAGAGAAGAGTGAAACCTTAAGATTTTTAAGGGTGCTGCATAGATATGTTTTCCTAGATAAAAACATCCACCTTGGAGGGAAGTTCATTAAGGCATAACATGCTCTAAATGGAGGTGAAACACTCTCTTCTATTAAAAAAAAAAAAAAAAAAAAAAAAAAAAAAAAGCTTGTTAAGCTCAGGAAGCAAGCAACTCAGAATTTCCAGGAAGTCTCTGAAATCGAGCAGATTACCTGACTCTCCGTCCTCATACATAGATAAGTAGTAGAGACTGCTGAGTCATTCAGACAAGCCAAATAGCCTAGAGTTAATGAAACAGAGACCAGCCAAGCTGGAAGAAGCAGAGACCAGCAGAGCAGGTAAGAGCTGAAGAGGCTCAGACTCCCTGAACTGCTTGAAAGAAACAGTTTCTAACCTGCTGAGATTTCAATTAATTTTGTAGTGCACTCCTGGTTTCCAGCTTGCATGAACCATTACCCACTTTGGGTGATCTAGTTGTCTTGGGAGTCATTTCTGCTAATGTAGGTAATGCCAATTAAACCCACTGGTTCACTAAGTTGGACATGGATGCTTTCCATACTTTGGTCTGTCATTGTTTCCCTTCCGTATTTCTTCAAGGTCCTGCAGGAATAGTGACCCACAAGGGGGAGAAGGGAGGGGCTTAATGAGAGGGAGGTTTAAGTTGTCTTATTTTCTTGATCACTTAAGCTCTTCCATTATCCTTTCTCTTAGCATCAGAACTTGCTGAGAGATGAATCCAGCAAGGCTTATAGCCCTCAAGCCTTCCCTTTATTATTGAAATAGTCTCTACATGGAGACCTTACAAATAATATAAGACAGTGATGATCCTCAGTATCCATCTCCTTACTCCCTGGGCATGGCTGGTGGTCCTCTCCTCTTTCTCCTCATCCTTGTGGGTGTTCCATCAAGGCCAGTGCAACATACGCAAAACTCTCTAGAACAATACCCACCTCCTTGGCTTCTTGGTCTTAGCGCTTTTGACCAGCTCTCAATCTTTCTGGACTCCAGTCTACCCATCACACAACAGGGATAATAGTTCCAGCTCACTTCCAGGCATTCAGCAAGCGTTAGAAGGTTCTATACAAATTACCCTTCACACACAGGCAGGGGAGTAAGAACACGGTAGCTACACCACAGCAGAGCATGGCTCTGGCACGCTTAGCGAGTAGGAAGGGTGATGTGTGAGAAGGAGGTAGTGAGTCTGTCAGGCACTTCAGGGAAAGCTGCAAGTGGTACCACGTACAGTGTTCTGCCAACCTCTGCACACACCGCATGCAGCTGGCTCCTTTGTCGTAGCAAGAGGTGTTCCTCTGAAGGTCCAGGAGATACTCTGTGGACCTCCTGCTTGGAACATTTCAGTGCTAATAACTGAGGAGTTGATGAATGGCTGCCACTGCTTTAGAGCCATTGCTCCAGTTTGAGTCTGTAATGTCCCTGGGAGGGTTAAATTAATCTCAGTGGTCAACTTGACTGAATCTGAAATCAACTAAAAGATAAGCTGTTGGGGGTTGTCTTGATCAGGCTATTTAAAACGGGAAGACCAACCCTAAATATGGGCAGTCCCTTCTTTTTTTTTATTTTATTAGATATTTTCTTTATTTACATTTCAAATATTATCCCCTTTCCTGGTTTCCCCTCCGAAAACTCCCTATCCTCTCCCCCGTCCACGTGCTCACCTACCCATCTACTCCTGCTTCCTGGCCCTGGCATTCCCCTATACTGGGGCACAGAACCTTCACAGGACATGGTCAGTCCCTTCTAATGGCAGTCCAGATAGAAGGAAATTAGAGGGAGAAGTTTTGCACTTTGGCTTGTTGCTTTCGTTCTTCACTAGCAAGTCCACTCAGCGAGCTTCCAATATTCATTGATTCTGTTATTGTGGCTGCCACCACTGCCATCCCGTATTTCCTGCTTCTTTGGGCTTCCAGTGTAGACTACAACCCAATGTCTCCTCAAGAATCCTCCAGACCCTTATTACCTGGGTGGGACAGCTGAAGCATTTATGAACTGAGCAGCTACAGGGTTCTCAGGTTCTCCAGGGTGAGGACAGCTACTGTTGGCCTCTCTAGCACATACCATGTAAGCCACCCTAATAAATACGCCCCCTTTTAATATATATCCATTCCATCAGTTGTTCTGTTCCTCTAGAGAATCCTAATCAATCCACTCCCCAGTAGGCTTGGGGTTTGAATGTTTATTTCCCACTTCCGTTGCTATTTCAAGAAGTTGGGTAACCTTTAGGAAGTGGGGGGCCTAGTTAGGTAATGGGGGTCATCAGGGGTGGGCTTTGAAGGGTAAGCCCCAGTCTCCGTTCTGTCCTAGTTCCTGCTTCCTGGTCTGCTGTGATGTGTAACCTCTTCCATACGTGTTCCCATTACCATGATGGACTGAAACCCTAGAAAACTATGAGCAGAAAGAAACCTTTAAGCATTTTCTGGCAGATACTGTGGTTAAAAAGAATGATGTGAAGCTGATAGCCACCGTTCAAGACAACACTGGAACCCAAGCGTTGCTGCAATATTTCATCTCTATCAGGGGCGTCTACCCTGCTTTTTCATGAGACTCTTAATCTCAGGATCATGGGTTCGAGCCTCACATTGGATGCCAAATAGGTTGTCAAAATATTTAATCTCAGTTGGGGGCTGCTACCCCACCTATGGTTATGTAATTCCCAGATAAAAGATGCACGTAACCTTTAATTTATAACAAGCCTTTATCAGCACTAAAGCTGGGCATGTATCTACCCTCTATGCTATTAGATTTCACTTTCCTATTGATAACCTGAGTTTTCACTTACTATGCTCCACCTAGCTGCTCTGAACTCCAACTGGTCATCCCTTATGGCCATGATTTTAAGGTTCTTACCCTATGGCATCTTCTCCTCTCTCTACCTTCTTCTCCTCCCTCCTCATGGTTCTCCTCCAACCACAAGCCTGGAAATCCCACGCTCTACCTATTTCAGTTCTGCCCAGCTATAGGCTGTAGGTATCTTTATTCACCAATCAAGAATAACATGGAGGGCAAGGACACATGGCCTCTCACAGCACTTGGAGTTCTCCAATTCAGCTAGACCGATGGGCGAGTAAACTCAGGGACCTCTCTGTCTCTCCCCAACCCCTTCTAGTGCTGGGATTTTAAACATACACTGCTTTTCCAAGGTTTTTTTTTTTTAATTTTGGTAGTCATGGTGGTGGTGGTGGTGGTGGTGGTGGTGGTGGTGGTGGTAGGGTTCTGCTAGGAATCCAAACTCAGTTTCTCCTGCTTGTACAGCACACACTTTACTGACTGAGACATGTCTCTGCATATGACTTTCTTGTGGAGACACAGCATGGTGATAGAGATCAGATCTGTGGTTGCCAGGTGTTAAAGGTGAGATGGTTGTGACTATGGCGGGATGAGAGGAGGCATGTTGTCATCATAGATGGAACTGTTCAGTATATTTATCACAGAAGCGACAGTTACATGGATCCGCACATGCCCCAAAGCCACGAAGACACACACACACACAAACAGAGAGAGAGAGAGAGAGACAGACAGACAGACAGATAGACAGACAGAGACAGAGAGTCAACCAGGCATGAAAGCACATCCCTGCAATCTTAGCACTTCAGAGGTGGAGGCAGGAGAATTGTGAGTTTGATACTATCTTGGACTACACATTGAGATCCTGACTAAAATTAATAGAAAGCAAGTTAGTCAGTCAGTCTACTCATGTTGCCTCTTTGATTAAAACTTCCAATTTGGGATGGAATCTGATCTCCCATCCTTAGCCCACAACTCCCTAACAAATCTGGCTCCAGGGACACTTTAATGCTATCTTCTCTAACTCCCCCTCACCTGGCTGCTCTACCTGCTCTGAGACTCATTTACTGTTTCCAGTTTCTCCGATATATTCCCACCTACTCCTGCGCTTCAAATGAAACTGAATATCATGCTCTACAGACAAAATGCCACTGAGCACAGTTAAGAAGGCCTCAAATATTTGTTGAATGGATAAATGAAAAAAACTCAAGAGGTGAACATTTAGTCGTGAAATTTCCAGTGCTCTGAACCTCTGAACCTGGTGTTATGTTTTAGTTTTGCACTGTCCTTCAAAACAACCTAGGGCAAGCCCAACCTAGAAGTGATCAATTCAGCTCCCGGTACTTTAAAACTGTTTCAGTCTGACATCTTCCTGTAGCTGGCTTGAGCAGGAACAGAATCAAGGAGACACTAAGGCGGGACATACATGTTTGCTTAAAGTAAGGCTATATGAGCCTTAAATGAGAGAAAGCAACCCAGAAGCACTGCCACCATGAGAGAATAAGATGTCCCTGTAGTATCTTTCAAAGGAGGATTAGCACCTGGTTATGGGCATCCTACAGGTTCATGGGTTGTCTCACTGTCAGCCTAGTGAGCCCCACAACTGAAGGAAACTAAACACTAAAAAAGTGTCAGTAGCAAACTCAATGTCGCACCACAGAGGTAGGTAACACCTGGTGTATCTTCCACTCAGATGTTAGTAGCCTTCAGTCCCATTCTTTATCCACTTGGGATTTTGGAAGCAATGTTTATTCAGGAGAGTAAATGTCAGAGGAGTCAAGCAGGATGCACCAACTCTACGATGGTTCTCCTCAAGTTTCTCAAAGACTGGCATAGTCAAGGCTGGCAGAGCAAGATGCTGATGACCGCAAATATTTGTTGAACATCTGTTCGGTAACGGGTCTTGGGCTAGGGCTTTCCATAGGTACTGTCATTCCATTGTCAAGATTGTCTCAAACACTTTCAGCATGCACGCAAGTGTTGGGGATGTTTATACAAAGAGAATGACATAAATCCTACAAGCAAGGATGCCTGAGAACTCCCCACTCCCAGACACACCAGCTCATAACGTGTTAGTTACCTTAAAGACAAATCAGTATGCAGCCCCACGCAAACCCATGTAGATTTTGATTTTCTACTTCTCTTAGGCGGGGTCAGTATCTTGGGCAGTGATCAGCACAGGTAGTGCTGTTGAAGGGTACATACACAAAAGCCATATATAATACATGCTTTTGGTGACTAAAATCTTTTCAAAGGCATTTTTGACTATACAGTTCTTCATTCGTACTATGGCCTTGTGACCTAAAGAATATGAGTGTTCCTTCTATACCCCTGTTTATTCTTACTGAAGAATAACCAAGAAATCGGAGATTTAAAGGGAAGGTTGAAGGCTATAGGGTTTTGTTTATTGTTAGGATTTCTACCCACTTTTAGTAAGAGCATTAAGGTGGACACTACTCTGCTGGACAGCTGTCTGCCTCTTATAGAGAAGAGCTCTATAAGAGCTCTCCTTCTGGCTCTCCTCTCTACTTCTACCCATTCCTGTGAGCTGGGTCCTCCGATTCTGTAGAATAATGACTGTTTCTTTCCTATGATATAACCTTTTGGATGCTTTCTTAACAACATGTGGACAAAGTGTCACATGTCTGTACTTTTTAATGATGACTTCATTTGTTTTAGATCTGCCTATAAATCTCAGGTGTCATACAATGTATTGACTCTTGCCTCCCCATTATACAGCACCAGCAACTAATTCTGTCCAACATTTTGGAAGCTACACTCATGAAACCAGCAGCTTAGTTGGAAAGACAAAGAATAGAAAGCATCCGTGGACAGAGCATCTGCGGACAGAGCATCTGTGGACAGAGCATCTGCGGACAGAGCATCTGTGGACAGAGCATCTGCGGACAGAGCATCTGTGGACAGAGCTGGTATAGTTGCATGGAGTATATATCAGCCACATGTGCGGGGACTCGGTCTCAATCCACCCATGAGGGAAGGTTTCTCACATGGGAGGCAAAGCCCACATGAAATAGGGCTTGTGCCCTGAGCCTACTACAGGACAATGATGTGGCCTCTCATTATGGCTTCTCACTCCACACCGGCCTCAGACACCTGTCCCAATGCCAAGTACAGATTATGTAGTCCGTGAGTCTATTCTAGTCTTCAAACTACAAAGAGGCCTGGAAGCAAGAATAATTAAATTAAGTTCATCTCAAACTCCTCAACTGAAAGAAAAATCTCTTCGAATAAGAACAATACAACTAGAAGCTCCCAAGACAGGAAGACATGGTTCCCAATTCTTACCATCTATGGACTAATGAACAGACATGGGACCACTCAATTTCTCTGTACTGCATTTTCTCAGCTATAAACTGAGGGGCCAGGTCTTTAGAATATGAGGTTTCTTTCAGATTCAGGATGCTCCAATCTCCTGCAGGTATCTCAGGAGTAAAACAGACAACCCACAATCATCTGGCTGGCCTGGCCTATATCAAAGTGGGGGCACAGTTTCTAGAACAAAGAACAACAACAACAACAAAAAGAATCAAACAAAGGCAGACAAGGCTGCCATCTCCAGCCCTACTCCTCATCCCTGCAACTCCTGCCACCTCAGTGTGTCTACCAGGATAGGTTTAGATATCAGCCTTATTATTCAATAAATGGATGACCTTTGGCAAGTCACTCCACTTGTGACAGCCTTGACATTACATATCTGTGCAGTGGAGTTAATCTGCCCATTCCTGGGAATGCACAAAAATTCCAGTACTTAACCACTGTGACAACTCCCCTGTCACCCAGGGAACACAGGTAGCATGCCCCTTTATTAAAAAAAATTGTGTACCCATCAAACTCAACCCACCCACTCATTCTGAAGTTCACTCCTATCTAAGGCACAAGCACCAGGTGTTAGAAAGGCTCTAAAAATCCATTCCTCCTGCCCCTTTCAACCTCTATGACAAGAAAACAAAATAACCAAGGCTCAGAAAAAACAAAAATTGGTGACTTAGCTCAAGGACGTGTCAGTTCTTCATCAATAAAGCCTGGCCCAGAAGCAGGGTGGCAGATACCAAGAGCTACATAAGATGCAGAAAGGACCCTTTGTAGGCTCCACGCTCCTTAAACAAGTTTGGAACCCCTCTCCTATGTGACCAAATTCTGAAGTGTATCTGAACTTTTTACCTCTGCTTGGAGGTGTGTGTGTGTGGGTGTGTAACAGGAAGATCATGTCACAGTGTGTGCATGAGATGCAAGTATGAGATAAGAGAATGTCTTAAAGTTCTGATGAGGTGAGATGCAGAGTTCTCAGCAAGCAGCAGTTCCCAGACGCTCCCCACATGTATGCCCACCTCTGCTCTTTTTAGTTTACCCACTGAGGCAGGCACACGTGCACTGCCAGCTTTCAGGACAGGGAGGGAGGGGTTTCTGGCTCGGGCAACGAACCTATTACACACAGAGAAGAAAACCATTACAGCTGTGCTGTCTACAGTAATAATAGGAATTCAGGCATTCTCTACCCTCTGACAACCCAGCCTGAACAGCCAGAGAGTGCTCCAGATTCATTCAGACACATTAGAATGTCAGGGGTCAGTGACCCGAGGGTTCACAGCAAACAAGATAAACTCTGAGAGCATTCGGCGATTTCTGAAGAAATGTTCCTCCATAGTCTGCTGGGGGTGGAGGGAGCACAGACAATACAAGGAAGGACCAGCTTTATAGGTGTATCCTTAGCACATCAGCTCCCATCCTGGCTTGATTTTCAAAGCAAAGCATTTATCCTCAGGGAGCATTTGACAGAAAGCTACATCAAGGACAAGCCTGTTCCCAGCGCCTTCTGATTGCAGTGCCTGCCATCTCCTGCCAGAACCATGTGCACCCAGAAAGGGTGACCTGCCTTCCTGAGATCACACTGCAGGTCATTGGTAGCCACTGGTCAGAGCTGGTCCCTGACACCCTGCCCAGGATGCTGCTTCCCCTCTACCCAGCAGCTATCGCTTTACCTCCCAGCCCCTCTCCCTCTTCCAGATCCTTGGGCTCACCTCCTAGTTCTGAGGATCCCTCCAGGTTGAACAATGCTCAGAAGCAGTTGACTGTTAAACAATTCATTTGGGGGCATGTGGAGCCGTGCCCATCTCAGGTGGCATAGAGAGGCTACAGCCCTGCAAATGGGGCTCTCTTTCATCTAAAGAACAACTCCTCCTCTTCCTCCTCCCCCTCCCACTCTTCCCACCCCCTCCTAGGTCCTCCTCTGTAGTACTACTGGAACATGTGCTCTACTTGGGAGGGAGGCAGGAGGCGAGTGTGGCTTTTATTGGAAAGCAAATGCCAACAGTGAGCTGAGCTCTGCTATTTCTTCACACTAAGGAGAGGAGGGATATGGGAGAGAGAGAGAGAGAGAGAGAGAGAGAGAGAGAGAGAGAGAGAGAGAGAGAGAAAATGAGAATGATTAACCCCTCTGTTCCAGGTCTGCTTCTCAGTGAAGCCAGAGAAACAATACGTTTAACCAATGGAGTGCCCGCCCCAGGCATTACATCACCAGTGAGCTCCCTCATTGGCTAATAATTTCTAAAAGGAAAAAATCCTATTTCTAGATGCTTAACCCTTTCCTACTTATCAAACCCCAAAAGGATTTGGT